>JAINUG010000004.1:13218515-13409283 GCA_029706075.1 Aldrovandia affinis
AAGGTCCCCCTGCTCAAGAAGGCACATGTACAAGCCCGTCTGAAGTTTGCCAATGAACACCTGAATGATTCAGAGAAGGCTTTGGAGAATGTGATGTGGTCAGATGAGACCAAAATTGAGCTCTTTGGCATCAACTCAACTCCCCGTGTTTGGAGGAAGAGAAATGCTGACTATGACCCCAAGAACACCATCCCCACCGTCAAGCATGGAGGTGGAAACATTATGCTTTGGGGGTGTTTCTCTGCTAAGGGGACAGCACGACTTCACCACATCGAGGGGAGGATGGACGGGGCCATGTACCGTGAAATCTTGGGCGACAACCTCCTTCCCTCAGCCAGGACACTGAAAATGGGTCGTGGATGGGTCTTCCAGCACGACAATAACCCAAAACATACGGCCAAGGCAACAAAGGAGTGGCTCAAGAAGAAGCACATTAAGGTCATGGAGTGGCCTAGCCAGTCTCCGGACCGTAATCCCATAGAAAATCTGTGGAGGGAGCTGAAGCTTCGAGTTGCCAAGCGACAGCCTCGAAACCTTAAGGATTTGGAGAGGATCTGCAAAGAGGAGTGGACCAAAATCCCTCCTGAGATGTGCGCAAACCTGGTGACTAACTACAAGAAACATCTGACCTCTGTGCTTGCCAACAAGGATTTCTCCACCGAGTATTAAGTCATGTTTTACTAAGGGATTAAATACTTATTTCACACAATCAAATGCAAATCAATTTATATCTTTTATATAATGTGATTTTCTGGATTTAAAAAAAATATATTCTGTCTCTCACTGTTAAAATAAACCTACCATTAAAATTATAGACCATTCATTTCTTTGTCAGTGGGCAAACGTACAAAATCGGCAAGGGATCAAATACTTATTTCCTTCACTGTACGTTCTTCTTTTGTCAGCTATGAGTTTTTGTATCGTCCTTTTTCAATTTCAAGGCTGTGGTCACTGAGCCTGTACCTGGTCAGGATCTGTCTTTGCTTTGTATCTCTGACACAGTAGTGATATTCAGCTAGTGTGTAATCTCTTTTTAGGGCCCGATAGCAATCAAGTTTGTTTTGTGTTTTACTTGCATTATTCCAATATTCCAAATAAGAGGTTTTGGTTTGTTGAATAATTTTGGTTACTCTTTGCTGGTAAGCGGTGCTGGTATGAAGCTGGTTTGTGCTTTGTGTTAGTGGTGTTATTGGATTAGTCAGCTTCAGTACCAGCTGACTGAGGGGGCTCTTTTCATGACTGAGCTCTTGGGCTTCCATTGCTTTAAATTGCAATGTGTCCTGAGGGCTTGATTTGAGGTGCACCCAGAATTTTAGTGCTCTTTTTTGGATATGTATCATCAATGGATAACGGCTGCCCTGCGTGCATTATTTAGTGTTTTCCTTTGTACTTGTATAATTGTTTGACAAAATTCTACATGCATGGCCTCTACTGGATGCTTGTCCCTATTAGAGTAGTTCTGCTGACTGAGTGGACCCCAGACCTCCATACAGTGCAATGGGCTTGATGACACTATCAAAGATTTTTAACCAAAGTTTAATTGGTATATCAATTTTATGAAGCTTTCTTTTTATAGCATATATTGCTCTGCAAGCTTTTTCTTTTAATGCATTCACTGCCATGCTAAAGCTCCCTGACGCTGTGATTGTCAGACCAAGGTAAGTGTAATTTAGGGTGTGTTCTAGGGCGGTGTTGCCTAGAAAAAACTAGAACCTGTTTTGCTGACATCTGGCCTTTTTTTGGAAAGATCGTTATTTTAGTCTTTTTTAGGTTTACTGTCAGGGCCCAGTTCTGACATAAAAGCTCCACCAGAGCCAGCTTTTGCTGTAAACCCTGTTCAGTGGGTGAAAGTAGAACCAGGCCATCTGCGTAGAGTAAGAATTTGACTTCCGTGTCGTGTAGAAAGAAGCCAGGGGCTGTAGACTGTTCCAACGGCACCGCTAACTCATTAATGTAAATATTGAACAGTGTTGGGCTCTGACAGCCCTGCCTCACCCCACGTTTTTGTGTGAAGAACTCTGTTCTTTGGTCGCCAATTTTTACTCCAAATTTATTTTCTGAGTACAATGATTTGATTATATCATAAACCTTACACCACTTTGGAGAATTTTGTAGTATAATCATGCCAAATAGAATCAAATGCCTTTTTGAAATCAATGAAGCATGCAAAAACTTTCCCTTTTTTAGTTTGGTGGATATGTTTATTTATTGGGGTGTGTAGGGTGTAAATGTGATCGGTAGTCCAATGATTTGGAAGAAATCCAAATTGACTTTTATTCAGGACATTGTGCTTGTTAAGGAAGGTTACAATTCTTGAATTTAGGATGCTACAAAATACCTTCCCCAGATTACTGCTTACACAAATGCCTCTGTAATTATTGGGGTCTAATTTGTCTCCACTTTTATATATTGGGGATATAAGCCCTTGGTTCCAGATGTCAGGAAAGCACCCCAAACTCAGTATTAGGTTGAATAATTTAAGCACAGCCTCCTGCATCTCAGTGGTGCTATTTTTAGCATTTCATACCTGATTCCATCAGGACCACAAGCCTTCTTAGGTTTTAGAGATTGGAGCTTTGCTATCAATTGGGTGATCAGGTGGGTTTTGGTTATTAGATATAGTATTTTTATGTTTTCTTTAATCATGTTGTGATGTGCTTTTTGAGGGATTTCACAATATAGATTTTCAAAATATTCTTTACAAATAGCTCCATCATATATGGCTAATTCTTGTGGTTTTGTTGTGCTTAAATTGTTCCACATTTCCCAGTTTTGATTAATTGATTCTTCATTATCATGTAGAATTGTATATATGTGTTTTAGTTTTTTCTATTTTAGGGTGTGTTTATATTCTTATACTTATACTTACTGTCTTAGGGTTTGTAGAGTATCACAGTACTTGAGGCGTAAATCTGGGTTATGTGGTCGGTTATGTTTTTGATTTGATCATTTTCTTAGTGTTTTTCTAACATTTTTGCATTCAGTGTCAAACCATTTTGGTTCGACGTCTTATTTTGAATTTTTAGGTTAGCTTTATTTGCTGCTTTTTGGAAGATATAATGATGTTTGTAACTTCCAGATTTAAGCCTGCTTTGCCATTTTGGTAGTGTGTATTGATGAACGTGTTAATAGAGTTAGTTCATTAATTTTTTCAGCTCATCTGTATGTCTGATTTAGTTTATACAGCTTATTGGGTTGTGTGTGCGTTTCTGGTGTGTTCAATGTTTTTGAGAAACACATTGATTTGGTTATGGTCTGAAAGGGGGTTTGTTGCCTGACGGTTAATGCATTGATGGAGGAGGGGTCCATGTCAGTAACAGCATAGTCAACAACACTAGTCCCAAGAGCTGAGTAATATGTGAACCTTCCTAAAGAGTCCCCTCTGATCCTGCCATTAAGGATGTACAGGCCTAAGGCTCGACAGAGATGCACTAACTCTCTACCGTTCTTATTTATTATATTGTTGGGGTTGTTTCTTATAGAGGGGTATCTCCAAACACATGTTTGTTTCCCTGTGGGTCAAAGTAGTCGGGTTCTGTTCCTGTTCTGGCATTAAAGTCACCACACAGCAGCACATTTCCCTGGGCCTGGAAATGGCAGATTTCTGTGTGCAGGATGTTAAAGTACTCCTCGTTATAATAGGGAGATTCATGTGGGGCAGTGTAAGCTGCACATAAATTATATATAATTTCCCCAACATGCAATGCCTTTGTTCATTTTTAGCCATATGTGTGTTTGTTCTTTTTTGACTACTGTGATGTGTTTGGCAAGTTCCTCCCTGTACCACACCAATATACCTGCCGAGTCTCTGCCATGTCGCACGGCACTTCTTCTTATTGAGGGCAATATAATTTCACCATAGCCTGGGGGACAATGAGTGAGCGTATTTTCTCAACACCAAGTTTCTAAAAGAATCAAAACATCAACAGTTAAAATATTTTTTAGGAATTCAGGGTCTGTGCCACCTCTCTCTCCCTCTTCCTCTTGCTCTCACTTTCTCCCTCTCTTTCCCCCCATTTCTCCCTCTCTCCATTTTCCTTTTTCTTTCTCTCCCATCTGTCCCCTGGCTCTGTGTGTGATATTTGTGTTTGTAAGATGAATAAAGTCCAAGTTTCTCTGCAGTCCTGTCTTTCACATGTGTGTATAGTGATGCACCAGGGGAAATATTAAAAAGATCAATTTAAAAACGTGTGGATGCATGACAAGTGGGGCGATGGAGGGAGAGATGGCGTGAGTGAGTGAGTCTGTCAGTGTGTCTGTCTGTCTGTCAGTCCACGTGACCGAAGCTTGGCCTCTCGTCCCCTGTAGGGAGAAGAATCTCAGGCATAAGTCAGCTGTTTATGGGAGGGGGGGTTCTCTAAATCCTGAAATACTACATTTTGTCATTTTTTGGATTACTATCCTGTCACAGAATCAGTTCCCTTTGAACACACGTGTTACACTGCTGGGAGTATATTGGGAGGTGGTGGGGGATTCACTCTGCTGTTTCATGCTGGCTTTTGGCTAAATAAATATGAAACAAAAACCTCCAGGGTGAACTCTGGCTAACAAACTGTGACTCCTCAGTTCCCCCAAAGGAGAGGTGGTGGGTTGTGTTATTTGTTGAAACACACCTGAAATGGGGAATACGCCACTCTACTCACCACTAATTCAGCACTGCCCAAAAAGGCTCCGTTTCTTTCAAACCGTGAAATTTCACTTTTAGCATCTTAAAGCAGTTTATAACATTGCAAGAGTTATATTCTGTACAATTCTGTGAAAAGCAGCACTGTGCGCGCGTATGTGTGCGTATGTGTGTGTGTGTGTGTGTGTGTGTGTGCGCGCGCGGGCGTGTGCGTGTGTTGCAGCAGCACAAAGCCAGTCTGTTCCAGCAGGAAGTGGGGTGGGACGCTGGCAGACTCAACACACCTTTTTTGTGTCAGAGGAGAGAGAGCGGCTTTCAGACTGCCCTGTCTGCAGTGTCACTGAATCATACTACAACAACAAGTCTGATTCACCTACCGCCTCAACCAGTGTGGCCCACTGTTTGCGTGCGTGCATGTGAATGTGCATTTGTGTGTGTGTGTGTGTGTGTGTGTGTGTGTGTGTGTGTGTGTGTGTGTGTGTGTGTGTGTGTGTGTGTGTGTGTGTGTGTGTGTGTGTGTGTGTGTGTGTGTGTGTGTATATGAGCTTGTGAGCATGTGTGTGCATGGTTGTGTGAATGTTTGTGCGTGTGTGTGTGTGTGTGTGTGTGTGTGTTTGTGAAGTTGCCTGTGGTTTGCATGTACAGTACCCTCCAAAATTATTCCTGCTCTTGATAAAATGAGAAAAGAAGGCTGTATAAAATAAACCGTGCAGGTAGAGACCTATATTGTATGCTCAAAAATGGGGAAAGTTATATTTTATACTGATATATTTGCTCAGAGAAAAATATTTTGGGTCCCCAAGATGTGACCAAGTTTTATAGATCTCCAACAGTGACCCTCACACTTTTCTTTGCCTCCCAAACCACACTGTGTGTTGGGCCAGATGCACTTGCGTCCTCTACCAGGCAGGTTTACCACTGTTCCAGTGGTACGTGGAACAATGGTAAACGTGGAAACGTATTAATCATTGATCTAATTGTGGAAAGTTGTCTTTAGTCTTTTATTTATTTGTAACCATCTCCTGACTTGTGAAGGTCATCAACCGTTTGTCTTGTTTCTTCTGAGAGTTTATTGCCTTTCCCCATGGTGATGGATGACAAATGTGATTTTACATGCATGTTACCTCAATTTTATACCCCAGTGAAACAGGAATTTAATATTCAGTATTTTCCATGTTACACAAGGTAATTGGAATTTGTCTTTTTTTGCGTATCTGTCCTAAGAGAGGTCCGAGCCCAGGGTCAGCCATAATACAGCGCCCCTGGAGCAGTTACGGGTTCAGTGCCTTGTTCAAGGGCACTTCAGCAGTGGCCCAGGAAGTGAACTAGCATCCCTCCTGTTTCCAGTTCACTGTTTTTTTTGTTTGGCCTTCCTGGGATTCAAACCAGCAACCCTCCGCTTGCCAGCCCATGTCGCTAACCACTGAGCCACTGCCGCCCTTAAGGAGCTATAGGAGGCCATTATACAGTTTCCTAAGATTGAGATGAACTTAATAAAGTAACATGTTAATGCAGATGTATCTTTCTTGTATTGTATTGAAACGTGTGTGTTCCATGTGTGTGTGACTCACTGTCCCTCAGCACGGCACAGCTCGCTCCACACCGAGGGGGACG
This sequence comes from Aldrovandia affinis, assembly GCA_029706075.1. NCBI lineage: Eukaryota > Metazoa > Chordata > Actinopteri > Notacanthiformes > Halosauridae > Aldrovandia > Aldrovandia affinis. The sequence continues at coordinate 13,224,754 of JAINUG010000004.1, forward strand.
CGGACCATTTCAGTGTCTCGTAGGACTTTCAATCTCTTGTTCTTTCATGACTTCCATGTGTCCTACAGCTCTGTCTCGACCTGTAGAACGCAGTGTGGCCACAGCCTGTCATCTCCAGGCAGCCATGTACTCCTGTGTCCACCCGCTTCTGCTGCCAGGCTGTGACTCACTGAGTGCAGACATTCTCAGATTGTGTCTTTGTGTCAGAGTGCAGTGTCATTCTAGGGTCTGGTGGCACTCAGGTTTGTTTTGTGCTGTTGTGTGTGTGCACCCCAGTACTTGATGTAACATTATTTTTGTTGTCTTCCCCCCCTCTCTCTCTCTCTCTCTCTCTCTCTCTAGCTGGGAGCAGCGGATCTTGCCCCATGGGAGGGTGTACTACGTAGACCACAATACCAAAACCACCACCTGGGAGAGGCCGCTACCCCACGGGTCAGTCTCTCTCTCTCTCTCTCTCTCTCTCTCTCTCTCTCTCTCATATCTCTCCCTTCTTCCATCATTCTCCTCTCCCCCTCCCCTCTCTCTCTGTCTGGGTGCTGTCTCAGTAGCAGTGTTGAGATGATGTGTCATTAGCCCCTGCAGGGTGTCCTGGGAGACCCTGTTCAGAGCATAAAGTTACAGTGTAAGCCCAATGCATGATGGGAGTGGCCCTGCTGTTTTTTTAACCCAGTTGTGAAAATTCCCTGCATGCATCTCCTTGGTTCCAGTAACTGGCCGCAGTGGCGTGACCTGCCCTGGGGTCCCCGTGGGGGGCTCGGGGGCCGGGGGGTGGCGTGACCTGCCACGTGTGGAGGGCAGGAGGCCCAGTGTGATATTGTGTGCGTGTGTGCGTATGCATCTATGGTGTGTGTGTGTGTGTAGGGGGGGGGGGGGTGGGTGGGTGGTTGTGATTGTTGATTGTGAGTGGTTGAGGTGAAGGTAGGGGTGAGTGTGCACCAGAGCCACATGGCAGCTGTATATTCCCCTGTTCTCTGAAATCAGGATATGTCTCACAACCACCCCTAATTCCTAATGCACAATGTGTGTGTGCATGCGTCGGTGTGTGTTTGTGTCTACGTGAGTGTGATACAATGTCTGAGTATATTGGGTTTGGGCCTTACTTATGCTTGAAATTGGCACATGTTTTGAAATTGAGCTTTCGTTTGCTAATGTGCCAAGCGCTGATCATCACAGTGTGGAGGTGCACTTTCTCCTTTGTGGCTTTTCCTAGTTTCATTTTCACTTTGCTTTAGGGATCGACTGGGCTTGGCCACTCCCACCCTCCATATCTCAGTTTTTCCACTGGAGTGAACGAGACAAAGAACAAAAGCCCTTTCTTATGTGTACATGCACCCCGACCCCCCACACCCATCAGACACAGGGCCTGTCTGTGTTTCATTTTCCCCGAAGCACAGCACACACACACACACACACACACACACACACACACACTCTCTCTCACGCACACTCACACACACACACACACACACACACACTCACACACACGCACACACACACACACTCTCACACACTCTCTCACGCACACTCATGCACACACACACTCACACACACTCACACACACGCACGCACGCACACTCACACATACACACACCCGCACTCACACACGCACACACACTCACACATACACTCCTGCACACGTTCACACACATGCTCATACACACACACTCTCATACGCATGCATGCCGCTCCTGTCTGCTTTGGGTTTGTGCGACACATCTTTGTTCTGTCAGAGCGTGACGCAGCGCAGGAGCGAGGCCTGCCGTGTGTGTGTGTGCATTAATGGAGAGAAAGTCACTCTGGCAGCACAGGAGTTCATTGCTTTCAGGTGTGGCCAGGCCCTGAAATGGGACGTGAGGAGCTGGTGTGGGGGGTTCCCTTGGGGTTCAGGGGAACAGTCGACTGAGTTTCTCCCAAAGCACGCTTGCAGCAAGCAGTCACATGGTTAAGGGGGAACTCTGCCTGCAGTTTTAAACGAGATAGAATGATCCTTACTGGCCAAGTGTTTGTTGGGCAACTCCGTACTGCAATGCAAATATAGAAATGTCCTTGTGACTCCAGCTGGTGATACCACATTCATAGACTGCCACTACACTGTGAGTACGTTTCGGTGACGCAGAACGTGTTACTCGGGCAGATTTTTCCAGGAGGGGAGACAGATTGGTGTGTTGTCATTTTAAGGTGAAGTTCCCCTTTAAGACTGCTGCAACATGAGCTCTGAGACATGGCACTGCCGGAGGGAACTTTACATGAGAACTCTTTCTGATGCGTGCGTGCGTGCATGAATGTGTTTGTGAGTGTGTGTGTGTGTCCTGAGGGCCAGACACTGTTCTCATCCTAGGGCTGTTGTCTCTCTCTGACTCTCTACCGCTATGTGTATGCACAATATAATGGCAAAAATGTAATGTATGCGTGTGCGTGCGTGCGTGTGTATGTATGTATGCATACACATGTGCATGTGTGTGTGTGTGCGTGCGTGTGTGTGTATGCATGTGTGTGCTGCACAGTCACTGTGCAGCTTAGCAGGCAGACTGCAGGGTGAAAAGAAGATAGTGGGCAGCGTGCACTCTCACAAACTGACCGATAATATGTTTATTTTACATAATTGATATTGTTATTTTTTCTGAGGGAATTCTGTTCCTCTCAGCGACGCTGCAGCGGTGGTACGTGTTTCGAGAGGACAGCGATGAACGCTCAAACATAATGCACACATGGATTTTATTTCTACACAATTGTTTTTAGCCGGCACAGATGTGGATCAACATTTTGATTTTGGAAATCTGTGTGTTACGGTGATCATGGCGGGTGCCGGCTCGGAGGAGACGGTGCAGCGCGCACTACCAGTCTCAGGACTACAGCAGTGACCTCTCATACGAGGGACGGGATAAATAGGCATGAAAAAGAGAGGGCATAATTGGCAACTTTGAATGCGCTGTTAACCCATCGTTTACTCCCAAAACCCACCAGAGGGAAATGAGAGAAGTGAGTCTTTCAGTATTTCAGCCTGAGGAAACAAGGTCCATGAGCCATGGACTTCACAGAATTTTAATTTGACAAAATTCTGATTTGCATTTAAAGATTATTGTTATTACTATTGATAGAACGTTTGAATAGGGATACTTTTCATACCAAGTGGGCAGTTATACCTAACACTACACAGAATTGCAGACTTTTCTGTTATCAGAATTCATGGAAAGAAGTAATTGTTAAGAAATCCAAAGTGACTCTATGGTGGTTGTGAGAAACTGAATGTGTGCTTCCTCACACTACAGGTAGATTAAGGACACGTATTGCTCCACAATACACGTTGTTGTTGATTAATTGATCAGACCTTTAAGCACCCAGGGAAAAGATGGCTCCTCTCTCAGACAGTGGGTAGGTGTCCCGCTGCCATGCTCACACCAGGTTATTATTACTGCTGGCTGGGAGTGGGCTTTGAGTCATGTGCCATATATAGCAACACTATTTTGAAATTAATTTTGAATATAATTGGTTGGGTAATACTTTTATTTATTTATTTATTTATTTATTTAATTTTAATGTCACATTAATAAAGCAATTTTGAGTTCAGTTTGAGTTGCTCCTCTCTCCTTTTCTCTGTGTTAACTCAGTGGTGCTTTATTGAGTAGTGTTGTGTTGCCAAAACATATACAAAGCATATAAGTATGGAATATTAAATGTAGAACTGTGGCGCATGATATAACATATGAACTTCCTCTCTCCCTCCCTCTCTCCTTCACTACCTCTCTCCCTCTCTCTCCCTCTCTCTACCTCGCTCTTTCTCTCCCTCTCCCTCCCCCTCTCTCTCTCTCTCCCTCTCTTCTTGTCTCCAGCTGGGAGAAGCGTGTTGATCCGCGGGGACGGTTCTACTATGTGGACCACAACACTCGCACCACCACATGGCAGCGGCCCACGCCAGAGTCGGTGCGTAACTACGAGCAGTGGCAGAGCCAGCGCAGCCAGCTGCAGGGAGCCATGCAGCACTTCAGCCAGAGGTTCCTCTACCAGGTACACACACACACACACGCCTGTCACTGGAATACTGTACTGCAGCCACACTTTCACCTCCGCTGTGATACCTACACAGGGAGCAGAGCAGCAGAAGCTTACATCCCCCCATGTAGTGCATGCTGGGTAAACTCTGTGGGCTGTCAGTTTAGAATAAACCACCTGATCATGCAGCGAAGTGCACTTAAATTTTAGGCACCAGCTAATTTGCCTTGCAAAAGTGATGACACATGTCTCTCAAATACCCCTTAACTATATCATAGTAAGTTTGTGATCATATTTATTTGAAAACACATATGCATATTTGAAGTTTAAAAACTGAACTCAAGAATCTGCCAAATCTTCGTAAGTCTACCCACAATGCAATTTATGTGACGTAATGGATAGAACACGATCTGGAGCTAACTGTTAGCACTGCTAACTGCTAGCCTGCTAGCTATAGCAGCTAGCTAGCCGGCTACCGACCATCTCCACTCACTCCTGTCCGGTAAATGACAATTAATGTTAGTTGTAACGTTAACGTTATAACATTGGCTCACAGCGAACGTTCTAGTATTCATGAAGTTGCAAAAAAACATATTATTTGGCTAGTTATTATGAAACTTATGCTGGCTAGTTATAGTGTTTAGGATTTGACCAAATAATTTAGTTATTTAGTCTAGTAACGTTAGCTAGTTGTTAAAAAAGCATCTGTAAGTTACAGTGTAAATTTTTTTCCTTTGCATATTGGTAATGGCTGTATGTTCTGTGCTTTTGAATAAAGTGCCTGGCAGCCACTGTCACAGATGGGGTAGAGGATTCTTCTTCATCCTCTGTATCTCACTCTGATGTTGGCAAGTCAACACCCTTGGCTCCAGTACCAACCCCCATATCATTAGGAAATGTCTCCCTAATTTTATGTACCACACAGGATGGAATGGGCACTCTGTTGTGCCTCCCGAGGTGTCCCCAGTTCCACAGAACGAACTGTCTATAAGCAGTGTAAGCGTAATATTTTGGATGTCATATGATACCAGCACAGCTAAGCTAGCTAGCGCCTATATTACAATAACGATGTGTTTATAATTATGTGTATACCATAATTGAGGTATATAGATTTATAAAATTAGCTAGCTAGCTACTTGTGATTAAAATAAAAGAAACGGAAAAGACGTACACATGGTATATAGAAAATGTTTAATATAAAGACAGCTGGATCATACAGTGTAACAAATCTAGCCTGAGCTAGCTTGCTGCTATCCAGCACTCAGCATAGCTAAGGTTAGCAGTAGCTAGCAGATAGTAACATTAGCTAGCTAGGTAGCTAGCTAGCTGCTCTCCCTATGAATATCACAAAACGGTCTAGCAAATTATTGAAAAAACCCATCACGTATGATAGAATACATGGCTGATGGTTTGTCATGTTGATTAGTAAAGTTATTTCTAAGAGTGTAGAATATACACTGCCTGGTCAAAAAAAAAGTCACCACCTGGATTTAACTAAGCAAATAGGTAAGAGTCTTCCATTGGATAATTACTGCAGTGATTAATATGTTTTAGTTGGCAACAAGTTATTTAACACTAACTGATGCAGTGAGTAGCTTCTCATTTCTTAAACAACCATGTCGGAAGACATATCCTGTGGTCGTGGAAAAGATGTTAATCTGTTTCAGAAGGGTCAAATTATTGGCCTGCATCAAGCAAAGAAAACAACTAAGGAGATTGCTGAAACTACTCAAATTGGGTTAAGAACTATCCAACGCATTATTAGAACCTGGAAGGATAGTGGTGAACCATCATCTTCGAGGAAGAAATGTGGTCGGAAAAAAATCTTGAATGATCATGATCGGCGATCACTTAAACGTTTGGTGAAATCATATCGTAAAAAATCAACAGTAGAACTCACGGCTATGTTTAATAGTGAAAGTAAGAGCATTTCCACACACACAATGCGAAGGGAACTCAAGGGATTGGGACTAAACAACTGTGTAGCCTTAAGAAAACCACTTGTCAGTGAGGCTAATCGGAAAAAAATGCTTCAATTTGCTAGGGAGCATAAAGATTGGACTCTGGAGCAATGGAAGAAGGTCATGTGGTCTGATGAGTCCAGATTTACCCTGTTCCAGAGTGATGGACGCATCAGAGTAAGAAGAGAGGCGGATGAAGTGATGCACCCATCATGCCTAGTGCCTACCGTACAAGCCTGTGGGGGCAGTGTTATGATCTGGGGTTGCTACAATTGGTCAGGTCTAGGTTCAGCAACAATATGTGCCCAAAGAATGAGGTCAGCTGACTACCTGAATATACTGAATGATCAGGTTTTTCCATCATTGGATTTTTTCTTCCCTGACGGGCATATTCCAAGATGACAATGCCACGATTCATCGGGCTCAAATTGTGAAAGAGTGGTTCAGGGAGCGTGAGACATAATTTTCACACATGGATTGGCCACCACAGAGTCCAGACCTTAACCCCATTGAGAATCTTTGGGATGTGCTGGAGAAGACTTTGCGCAGCAGTCCAACTCTCCCATCATCAATGCAAGATCTTGACGAAAAATGAATGTTGTGACATTGCAGAAGCTTATCGAAACGATGCCACGGTGAATGCATGCCATCATCAAAGCTAAAGGCGGTCCAATGAAATATTAGAGTGTGTGACTTTTTTTTGGACGGGCAGTGTAGTAGTTGCTATATGCTCAATGCATTTCAGTACAGTGTAACATCATAATCCCCTCTTCCGTTCTCTCTATGGCGTGTTGATCTGACTCGTGCTTTTCCGACGTGGTTGACGTAGACTTTGGGGATTGGGCTTTTTTCGGCCTTACTTTTTCAAAAAGCTCTTAAAATAGAAATTTGAAGTGTATACTTGCATTGGGAATTCTGTTCATAACTATTACACAATTAGATTGTGGAAAAGCACAGCCCGTCGCTCCGGCTTTAAAGTGAAGTTCTGGGAGCACAGAGAGAGCAGTAACTGCAGCTTGGCTGTGACTCCCACTGGTATGCGGACAGTCAGGCTGGACCACAAAGAGTGGTCACATATCACTCTCCTAAGAGTTAAGACTCCGTTTCAGGTGAAGAGCACTAGATCTCCTCTCTCAGGTGAAGAGCACTAGATCGTCTGTCTCAGGTGAAGAGCACTAGATCGTCTGTCTCAGGTGAAGAGCACTAGATCTCCTCTCTCAGGTGAAGGGCACTAGATCCCCTCTCTCAGGTGAAGAGCACTAGATCCCCTCTCTCAGGTGAAGAGCACTAGATCCCCTCTCTCAGGTGAAGAGCACTAGATCCCCTCTCTCAGGTGAAGAGCACTAGATCAGGTGAAGAGCACTAGATCCCCTCTCTCAGGTGAAGAGCACTAGATCGTCTGTCTCAGGTGAAGAGCACTAGATCCCCTCTCTCAGGTGAAGAGCACTAGATCCCCTCTCTCAGGTGAAGAGCACTAGATCCCCTCTCTCAGGTGAAGTGTGTAAGACACGGTCCCTCTTTCTCATACCAGCACACACTCTCCGCTCTGCTGAAGGAGTGTATTGTGTGATTTTATGTGTGTGAGCTTGTTAAGCGTGTGCATGTGGAGGCTGGAGGGGGGGTTGTGTGCCGGGGGAGAGGTCGAGGGGGTGGGGGTGTACGTGTGTGAAAGGGAAAGTTCTGTGTGTTGGGTAATTGCTGCTCGTTAGAATCTCCTGAGAGAGCCTTCCTGGAGTCATTAACTGGCGTTTCCGGGCCTCCGCCCGCCCCCCCGTCCCACTCCCACTCGGGAACACCTCACAGAGAGCCTGACCCCTTGAGTGCCCTGTCCCTGCGCACACCTCACCTGGGGCTTATGCAGAGATGGACCGACCAGTTTACCTGGAGAGAACCCAAACCTGCAAGGGCCTGATTGGGCTTTTGTCATGTGACCCCGTCCTGTGACCCCTGCTGCCGGGTCGCAGCTGTTTGTCATCTCCGAGCCACATTGTGGTTGGCTGTAGGGCTGCTAGAAAACCGGGGGAAACGTGTTCACAGGCGTCTTCCTCGGCTCTGTCAGAATTGAGCGATTTTCATATTTCTGTTGTTTTGGTTTGTACATGATTGCTGGACCCACAGCTCAGACAAGCGGGACGCTGTTCTACTGGAGTCAGGTCTATAGAGCTAAAGAACTAGAGCTGTCTGCATCTCGCTCTCTCTCTCTCTCGGGTGAGTGAGTGACATGCCCTATCGGGGAATAGGGGCGGGTGGGAGAATATGCCCCCAATCAGAGGGGAATAATCCCCCCCCCCCCACCTCATTTTCCCACTTGTTTGTCTTCACACAGAGCACAGACCTCACCGTACACTGAGGTGTGTTCCTGTCAGTCCCTTTACTGTGCTCCTGAATGACCCACACTGTATTGCTGAATATTTATATCATTAAATGAGTCTAAGCCATGAGAGAGAGAAGCACAGAGTTACTGTGTTCACAAATAGTTTTATTCTGTTGTAGGGCCATATTCAGAGCAGTAGTGTGGATCAGTGGACAGTTTGGAGCTTTGGTCAGAGCAGCAGTGTGGAGCAGTGTTCAGAGCAGTAGTAGTGGTCAGCAGCAGTGGACAAGGTACTGGACTGCAGAGGTAAAGGTGATTGATTTGTACTCCTTGTGTTCTGGAGTTGCTCCAGTATACATGTGTGTGCAGATGTGTGTTTTGCACAGTGAGGGTAACTGTATCATCTGTCTGCATCATCCTTTTCTGTGCCCTCATCTTACTGGTCTGCGCTAGAGAATATTTTTCCATAATTTGGTTTATAGTGGCGCTAAAAAGCAAATAAGTGTTAAAATGAACCCAGCGACTCCTGACTGCACCAGTGTTACACACACACACACACACACACACACACACACACTCACTCACTTACTCACTCACTCACTCACTCACAATCACACACACACTCACTCACACACTCACACACTTCCTGTAAACACCCACTGCTCATACACACACTACAAATGAAAACACACTACACATACTCACGCACACACACACTATAAATATAGCCTCACATACTATACACATACACACACACAGAAACACACGCACACATACACACCTCACACACGCACTGCACACACTCAGACACGCGTGCACACACACACACACACACGCTCTGTGTGTCAGTGCAGGTTGGGTAAACGGTGGTGTTCCTGTACAGGATGAATAAAGGTGCTTTTGTCAGGAGGTGGGGGTGTCGGGGGAGGGGAAGGGGAGCGTATGAATGGGCTCTCAGTTCAGCCTGACATCGCGCCCCCCTGCTCACTTTCACAGCACATTTAGAAGGGGAGGGCTTTTACGAGGTGGGCGGGAGGACTGGGCGGGGCCAGTGATCTCATTGGAACGGCTTGGCTTCTTCTCTTTTAAGCGTGTGGTTTTTGGAAGGGGTACGAGCCGCGTCTCTGTGCCTGTGTCAGTCTCCTGAGCCAGTGCAGCGGGGAGGTGTGAGCCTCTGCGCGTCCCCTTCCCCCCCAAAACCCCAGAACCCCGAGCTCTTTACGGGACGCCTGGCACCCGCTCCCACTCGTCTTCCTCTGGGCTCCCTTCTTCAGTATGCTTTCGGTGGCGGGAGCTGCGCTGAGGCCAGTTCTGCGCAGCGCTGGTCTGCAGAGAAGAGAAGAAAGACGGGAGGAAGGATAGAGGGGTGTCTAACTGGATCCATATTCTCTCTCTCCCCCTCCAGTCCTCTGGCGTTCCTGTGGAGAATGACCCACTGGGTGCTCTCCCTCCCGGGTGGGGTAAGTCCTCTCCCCTCCGGCCCCTGCCACTGTTTCTGCTCCTGCTTTTGGGTTGGGTCCACACCAACACACACACACACACACACACACACACACACCACACACACTGGCATCGGTCAGCCTTGGGTTGAGCATCGAGGACAGCAGGGTGGGTTTGAGAAACTAGGCTGAAACTCACAGAGAAAAATAATGCAACGTGTGTGTGCATGCGTGCGTGCGTGCGTGCGTGTTTGTGTGTGTGTGTGTGTGTGTGTGTGTGTGTGTGTGTGTGTGTGTGTGTGTGTGTGTGTGTGTCATTCACCTGTTCATACACACCCACACGCCTGTAGATTGCTGCTTGCTGTAAAGTTGGTGAGTTCATATGTCACTCTTTCACCGCTACGGACAATCCACCGAGCCCTCACCTGACACACAGATCAGGGGAGGAAGAGAAAGAGAGAGGGAGGTGTAGAGGTAGAGATGGAGAGAGTAAAGGAGAACGAGAGAGGGAGGTAGGGTGGGGGAGAGAAGGAAAGGAATAAAGGTCCCTTTTTGTGGAATGCCAGTGAAAGTTGGAAGAGTATTTAGAGGGAGGCTTTGTGAGTGCAGCAGCCATGTCTGTTCTGCCAGGAACGCTCTGTTTGAGATCCCGGGGGAGCCACTGGATCACAGATCCTCCTCCGTTAGATCACTCTGCCACTTTTAAACCGCTCACTCAGACACTCGGCCACGGTGATGTTATTTTAAAGGAAATGACCTCAGCACGTTTTCTGCAGTTTAGCACACCACAGGAGTGTTCGAGGGGGGATTCAATTGATCAGAATGCTGTTGATTAATTCCGATTGATCACTGATAACTCGAAAGGCTGGGCTGTGTAGAAATGGATTGATCCTAAAAGGCTGATACTGTTTTGTGATGTCGTTTCTCTCTCGCATGCTTGCACACAGGTGTACATGCTCATACAGATGCGCACACACACGTACACACACACACACACACGTACACACACACACACAGACGCACACACACACACACACACACACACACACATTTACTTACTCGCTGGTTTTCTGCCCATGATTGTGTTGTGGCTGTGAAGGCCTTTTTTCAGATGTGTTTTTGTTTCATGTATTTCTGAATCCATGATGTGGTCTCTCCGTCTGGAGGGAAAGAGAGGGAGCGTGGGGGAGATGGAGGGAAGGAGAGAGTGGGGGAGGAGAGAGAGAGGGGAGAGAGGGAGAGAGGGAAACAAGCTTCTGTCAGCAGCAGGCTGCTTTAGAGCTGCAATCTGAGCGCTACTGTTCCTGCACTCTCCACACACAGCCGCTAATTACAACAAGATGTCAGACATCGCTGAGAGAGGGAGGGAGGGGGGAGAGAGAGGGAGAAGGGGCAGAAGAAGGGTGGTAGTGCGGGGTTGGAAGCAAGTGACCACTGATGGCCAGGAAGGCAATGAGCCAAAACTAAACTAACCAAGCCGCACGCACGCACGCACACACACACGCAGTCACGCAAAAACACACACACACACACACACACACTCAACACATACACACACACACACACACACACAAACAAACTCATGCACACACACACACATCCCCTCCCATACACACAGAAACGCATGTAAAAAATATTATGATCATTATTATTATTATATTCAGAACTCTGTCATTCTCCTGCCCCCCTCCCTCTCTCAGCCAGGAATGGGATGACGCTAGAGGATATTTTGGAAATGGGTGCGAGTGAAATGCCACAGAGACGCGTCACTTTTGGAGCAGCGCTGCTAAATTCAGCGTCCAACCCCACCCCCATCCCCTATCTCAACGTCCCAACTCCCTTTCCCTGTCACAGAATAGACACACCAAAATGCCAGTACGCAAGGCAAAACACAGCACACTAACACGATAACCATATGCTCTCCAAAAAGGAGTCAAAGTGGCATATAAGAGTTGAAAGAAAGAGACTCACACTTATTAGATTCTCCAAAAATGAAAGAGTCGTGGTTTATTTAACCATGCAGGTTAACGTTCAGGACCAGAACAGTCAGGTGTTCCCGTGAAGACCCAAGGTTCCAAACGTTGACCAACCTGCATGGTTAAATAAACCACGACTCTTTAATGTTTGGAGAATCTAATAAGTGTGAGTCTCGTTCTTTCAACTCTTATAAGGCGCCAATACCCACATCAAAACAGCAAAACCATGACAATCAATACACATGCCAAAACACCCATACACACGGCAAAATAGCAACACCATCAAAATAATTCCATATGCTAAAACGCCAATATATGTGCTAAAATGTCAATGTACACGCCGAAACCTCAGCACCATCATAATCAATATTCCTCTGTCAGGAAAATGTCACCAATGTTGATAAACAAGCCCTTTATGAAAAAAATGAAAAACAAGTAAATATGAGATATTATATACATAGCATATATTGTCAAATGATTTATTGTGAAAAGCACTCTAAAATGTATGTATACAAGTATAGCCATGAAGCCATGTGAAAGTTGAGAAGAGTTCTGACTGAAAGCCTCCCTCCCTGAGTGACTTTAAAGCCAATCATGTGCCACTCAATGACACGGTCCCCAGCCAACACCAGGGGGTGCGTGTTTGAGCAGGACCAGCCCCCTGAAAGCCCCAAACTTCCTGCCTGATGTTAAACCTGTTCTGTGGAAACATGGCCATAAGTAGAAGATATGTTTTGCTATGGTTGCGATTTTTGTGTTAACATATGCGATTTAGCAGACGCTTTTATCCAAAGCTACTTACAGTAGTGAATGCATACATTTTTTCAGTATATGTGGCCCCAGTGGGAATTAGACCCACAACCTGAAGCGTTGTCATGGCCATGCTCTACCTTCTGAGCCACACAGAACCACATGATGTTTTAAGGTGATTTTTGTGATGTTTTAAGATGTTTGTGAGGTGCGGCTCACGCAGAACCCCGCTCTGTTCCATCTGTGCAGAGAAGCGGCAGGATAACGGGAGAGTTTACTTTGTCAACCACAACACCAGGACCACACAGTGGGAGGACCCCCGAACCCAAGGGTGAGACAACCTGGCCCTGCGTGTGTGTGTGTGTGTGTGTGTGCGCGTGCATCTGGCTGTGTGTGCATGCGTGCGTGTGCGTGCATCTGGCTGTGTGTGCGTGCGTGTGTGTGTGCGTGCGCGTCTGTCTGTCTGTCTGTCCGTGTGTGCGTGTGCAGTCTTGCCACTGCTATTAAATATGGCATTGCAAAAGCAGTCACTCACTCCTCATCCCTGAATCTGAATTGCATTCTGTGCTTTCATAAGAACATGAGAATGAGAACAGGCCGTTTAGCTTGTCATTTGCCTACGCTGGAGCCTCCAGCACTGTGTCAAGCACAAGAGTCTTTACTTCTACGTGTTTGACCTCAGCATGGGCGCAGGGGGCTACTTCCCCCTGAGTAACACAATAAGCCACACTGATTATGAGAGTGATGTTAATATTAGTGGGAATATGGAGTTTATATTGAGTGTGCTGCTTAATGGCTGTAGATCTGTGTTTTTTTTATTCAAAGCAAAATTCTACTTCTGAGAAAGGGGGGAAAAACTTTTTTTTCTTTTATTGAGAAAATGTAACAAGATATTTCCTGTGGGTGGTTTCCAATATACCCAGAGTAGCCAGGGTCTAGAGAGTATGAGCCTCTGTAATCACAAACACTGTATCACTGTGCAGAGAAGCAGATAGCCAGTGACAGACAACTAGCCAGGTCACTTGCACAGACTGACGGATAAATAATGCTGTTTTTTTCCAAGCCAAATATTCAAGCGTAGATAAAGCATAAGGAAGCGTGTTCTCTATTATGGAGGGTCTGCTTAAAGGGCAGTGCTAAAAAAGGAAACTTGTTTGTCCAAACAAAGGAAGCAAAGGTTTCTCTGCAGCGCAGTGGTTCTCAACAGCAAACTCTGCAGAGCCAGGGAGGCTAGTTTCCACCTTTCCCCTTCTCTCTTATCTCATATTTTCACTTCTGTGCCACACTGTTAGGAGCATTTCCAAATAGACGTGTGAAAAGATGTTTCATGAGTACCTTTTATGGAGCACTCAACAAAATATATATATATTTATTAATCCTAATTTCATGTGCTTTTCCTTGCCTGTAGTAGGAATGTGTTCTTTCATGTCTCCTGTCCTGCATGGAACGGAAGCAAAGTGTCCATGGGTTCCTCTGAGGCAGAGAGAGAGAGAGACTTCTGGTTCCCATCCCAGCCATCCTCTCTCTCTTCATTCTTTCACAGTCAAGTTCACCACCAGTGGCAATGTTGTTGTAATTACCCTGAGCTGTTTCGAGATCCCCCCAAAAAACGTCTCTGTCCATAGCAACAAAACCTTCCAATATCAGATTAATATCAGTCTTTCCTTCTCTTACAATCTGTAGTTTTCTGAATGCTCCTGGAGCTTCTAGAAATGGCCTGTATAATAAAAAGCAGTTTCCTCTCCAGAGCCTGTTGGGAGTGGAGCCTAGAGTGGGGCTTTAAAGCTCTGCTGTTCTCACATGAAATGTTGACGTTGGACTTGTGGGGTCAGGTGAGCTGTGGTATGAGGTCAGAGGTCAGGGTAGAGGCGGTAAATCATGCGCTCTGCAGTCCTCCCTGGTTTTGCTGAGGGGGCTGCTATTGCTCGTTTAGTGGTTGAACGCATTTCATTGAGATTTCAGTCCAATAATTTAACGTAGTAATGTAAGGAAGAGTGCAGGTGAGGTTTGGGGGGTTTACGTGCAGGTGAGGTTTGGGGCTGTAGGTGCACAGGTGTGGTTTGGGGGTGTAGGTGCACAGGTGTGGTTTGGGGGTGTAGGTACACAGGTGTGGTTTGGGGGTGTAGGTACACAGGTGTGGTTTGGGGAGTATACATGCTGGTGTGGTTTGGGGGTGTAGGTACACAGGTGTGGTTTGGGGGTATACGTGCAGGTGTGGTTTGGGGGTGTAGATACACAGGTGTGGTTTGGGGGTGTAGGTACACCGGTGTGGTTTGGGGGGTATACGTGCAGGTGTGGTTTGGGGGTGTAGGTACACAGGTGTGGTTTGGGGGTGTAGGTACACAGGTGTGGTTTGGGGGTGTAGGTACACAGGTGTGGTTTGGGGGTATACGTGCAGGTGTGGTTTGGGGTGTAGATACACAGGTGTGGTTTGGGGCAGGTGTGGTTTGGGGGTGTAGGTACACAGGTGTGGTTTGGGAGTATATGTGCAGGTGTGGTTTGTGGGTGTAGGTACACAGGTGTGGTTTGGGGGGTATACGTGCAGGTGTGGTTTGGGGGTGTAGATACACAGGTGTGGTTTGGGGGTGTAGATACACAGGTGTGGTTTGGGGGGTATACGTGCAGGTGTGGTTTGGGGTGTAGATACACAGGTGTGGTTTGGGGGTGTAGGTACACAGGTGTGGTTTGGGGGTGTAGGTACACAGGTGTGGTTTGGGGAGTATATGTGCAGGTGTGGTTTGTGGGTGTAGGTACACAGATGTGGTTTGGGGGGTATACGTGCAGGTGTGGTTTGGGGGTGTAGATACACAGGTGTGGTTTGGGGGGTATACGTGCAGGTGTGGTTTGGGGGTGTAGATACACAGGTGTGGTTTGGGGGGTATACGTGCAGGTGTGGTTTGGGGGTGTAGATACACAGGTGTGGTTTGGGGGTGTAGGTACACAGGTGTGGTTTGGGGGGTATACGTGCAGGTGTGGTTTGGGGGTGTAGATACACAGGTGTGGTTTGGGGGTGTAGGTACACAGGTGTGGTTTGGGGGTGTAGATACACAGATGTGGTTTGGGGGGTATACGTGCAGGTGTGGTTTGGGGGTGTAGATACACAGGTGTGGTTTGGGGGGTGTACGTGCAGGTGTGGTTTGTGGGTGTAGATACACAGGTGTGGTTTGGGGGTGTACGTGCAGGTGTGGTTTGTGGGTGTAGATACACAGGTGTGGTTTGGGGGTGTAGGTACACAGATGTGGTTTGGGGGGTATACGTGCAGGTGTGGTTTGGGGGTGTAGATACACAGGTGTGGTTTGGGGGTGTACGTGCAGGTGTGGTTTGTGGGTGTAGATACACAGGTGTGGTTTGGGGGTGTAGGTACACAGATGTGGTTTGGGGGGTATACGTGCAGGTGTGGTTTGGGGGTGTAGGTACACAGTTGAGGTTGGGGGTGTAGGTACACAGTGGTTTGGGGGTAGGTGTGGTTTAGGGTGACCACGTTCTCTCATTGTAGGATGATTCAGGAGGCTCCACTGCCCCCTGGCTGGGAAATGAAGTACACTGCAGAGGGAGTGCGATACTTTGTGGACCATAACTCCCGCACCACCACCTTCAAGGATCCACGGCCGGGCTTTGAGTCTGGGTAAATATCTGCTGCCAGATGGATACCTCCTGCTTTCTCCTGGTGCAGAGAGCCAGTGTGTGTTTATTCACTTACTCACACACACACACACACACACGCGCACACACTCACTCACATACACACATGCACTCATGTACACACACTCAGTCACACTCACTCACTCACACACACACGTACTCACACTCACGTTCACACACACACACACACACTCACTCACATTCACACACTCACACTCACTCACACACACCCACACACACACAGTTGCGCATGGCGAAATACAAATTGCGAGTGCCTTACAAACAGGTATATGTTCTTACTTATTTAATAAGCTAAAGCAACTCACGTGCCAAGCCTTATTTCAAAATTCGAATCCCAATGGATAATTTCACTTTGGCAAAGCGCAGGCAGTCGTCTGTCAGCCAGCTTCCCCGAAATGGGAGTGAAATTGAACCTTGGGTTTTGTGCACCGTTACACCCCTATTAGACACAGATGTTCACGCACAAACACACACACACATACTCGCACACATTCAAACGTGCGCGCACAAATTCCTTCCTGCCCCTGTCAGATCTTGCTACCTTTAATCGGGTGGGGGCAGCACCTCGCTAAGCCATGGCTCCATGATGACCACAAATTCTGTACACGTGTCTCTGTACACACATGAATCCCTTGAATTGATATTTTTGTACTATTTTTGTAGTGATCTGATAGGTTTTCAAAGTTCCTTTTTAGGTTTGATATTGTGGCTGTGGGGATAGAATAAGCTCTCTGAAAGAGCCTGTTTGTTTAATCAGAGTGCTGTTTCAGCGCTCCAAACATCCTGACCAAATCTGGCCTGGCACTTTCCAACTCCAACTACTGCCAAACTATTAGCGGGCTCTCACTCTCCACCCTCATTTCCTCTCTCTCTCCCTCCTCTCCCTCCCTTTGCTGAAGCGACAGTTGCCAGGCGGCTGCGACAGGGCCCATCCCCGGTCCTCAGTGTGCAGCTGCATACAGGGGCTCACCTCCGCGATAGGGCCCATCCGTGATCCTCAATATGTAGCTGCATCACCTCTAAGATATTTCAGCTGAATTCCCACAAAAACAGGATTAATACTAACAGTGTGGTATATTTATATGCAGTGTTAATGTGAGGTTTGGGATGATGTGAGGGAAGTTGTTGATTGGGTGTGGAGTGAGCACTGTGGAGAACACCACACCCGTCTCCAGGGGAAACGAGGGAGGACAGGGCTGCTTGTGTCTCTCCTCTC
Source organism: Aldrovandia affinis (assembly GCA_029706075.1). Taxonomy (NCBI): domain Eukaryota; kingdom Metazoa; phylum Chordata; class Actinopteri; order Notacanthiformes; family Halosauridae; genus Aldrovandia; species Aldrovandia affinis. Next base: position 13,242,063 of record JAINUG010000004.1, read on the forward strand.
CAGACGGGCGTGGCAGCCTTCAGCATAAAGTGATCCAGGCAGAGCTGGCTGGCTCCCTCATTTCTGTAGGTGACTGCCCAATGACCTTCCCTCTCTCCTCCTCCATTAACTGTCGCTCTCTGTCTCCCTCTCTCTGCAGGTCACGCCAGGGAGGTTCCCCAGGGGCCTACGACCGCAGCTTCAGGTGGAAATATCACCAGTTCCGCTTCCTGTGTCATGTAAGCATTTCCTGTGTCATACAATTTCTTCCTGCGAGTTTAGAAATGATGTGTGCCTTCATATTGTGAGAATGTAAAAATGACATGACTGTGTGTGTGTGCGTGTTCTCTCTGCAGTCCAATGCCTTGCCCAGCCATGTTAAAATCAGCGTATCCAGACAGACTTTGTTTGAAGACTCGTTTCAGCAGGTGAGATGGACAGACTTACAGTCAGACAGACAAACAGACAACTAAGTTTGTGTTTGGTGTAGTAGGCTGTGAGAACAATGAGGTGTGCGTGTACGTGCATGCATGCATGCGTGCGTGCGTGCCTGTGCCTGCCTGCCTGCCTGTGTGTAATGGCAGCGTCTCTGTCTCTCTCAGATCATGAACATGAAGCCGTACGACCTGCGCAGGAGGCTCTATATCATCATGAGGGGAGAGGAGGGCCTGGACTATGGAGGCATCGCCAGGTAAGTCTACCTGTGTGTCTCTGCTCTGCCTTTCTCACCTGTGTCTCATTTCACCTGTACAAGTCTCATTCTGCACATAGTGTGTGTGTGTGTGCGAGCGCGTGCGCGTTTGTGTGTGTCCGTTTGTGTGTGGGTGTGTCTGTGTAGGCTCACAGTGTGCAGTGAGAGTATGTGTGTGAGTATGTGTGTGTGTGTGTGTAGGCTCACAGTGTGCAGTGTGTGTTCAGCGCTCGTGGTGTCAGCGGTGGGATCCATGTCCCGCATCTCGCCAGTGGTTTTACCCTATGGTAGGTTACCATGCTGTTCTACCACAGGGTAGAACCACGGACGGGATGTTAGGAGGTGTCTGCACAAACCAGCAACTGCACTGGGGCCGCAGGCCGGTGGTGGGCGGGGCCGGTGGTGGGTGGGGCTTCACTGTTTACGCTGTCCTCGTGTGCTGTGCTCTGTGTGGGGGGGGTGTGCGCCTCTCTCTGTGTTTGGCTTGTGTTTGTTTCGGGAGTGGGGTTAATGGTCAGTGATGCAGTCCTTCCTGTTGTCAACACGCAGGTTTCCACAGGAGAGTTTTAGCCGAAGGCCCTGGGCCGTCGCGTTCTCTCTGTGCTTATTTGCAGAGTTTGGGTCAAAAATCCCTGTTTGTCTGGATCTCCTCAGCTGTACACTCTACAGCTTTTTATATTCAATACTTTTTATGATTTGCATTATTAAATACACCTAAATAAACAGTCAACCCTGTGTAGCCATGGAAACAGGCCTGTTGTCACGTTATGTAGGATTACCAAAATTACTGTTGTCATGTCATATATTATTTTATATGTAACTATCACTAGTACTGTAGTAAAATGTTTTGTGGTTGTTTCAGTGTTGTTATTGACTTGTAAGATGTGATTCTGTTTGTTGGCACTGTTGCATGTTGCTGTGTGCAGGCGTTGTGTTTAGTAATGTGTGCTGTGTGTTGTGTGTTGTGTGTTCTGGTAAATCTCATTCTAAAAGCCTTGTTTACACCTTTTTTCTTCCTGTGTGTGTTTTTGTGAGCTCATGGTTTATGGTTATGTTTTGCATGTTCATGCTGTTCATTTGTTTGTTATGACAAATATCATTTTCATTTTGCCCAAACATTTAGAATTATGAATCGGGAGTGTGTATGCTTTAATAAAGAGTATGGAGAAGTGAATGAGAATGAAGGAGTGGTAATGCCCCCCACAGAGAGTGGTAAAGCCCATTGCCTCCCCCCTCACAGAGAGTGGTAAAGCCCATTGCCTCCCCCCTCAGAGAGTGGTAAAGCCCATTGTCTCCCCCTCACAGAGAGTGGTAAAGCCCATTGCCTCCCCCCACACAGAGAGTGGTAAAGCCCATTGTCTCCCCCTCACAGAGAGTGGTAAAGCCCATTGCCTCCCCCTCAGAGAGTGGTAAAGCCCATTGTCTCCCCCTCACAGAGAGTGGTGAAGCCCATTGTCTCCCCCACACAGAGTGGTAAAGTGGTCACAGAGAGTGGTAAAGCCCATTGTCTCCCCCTCACAGAGAGTGGTAAAGCCCATTGTCCCCCCCACAGAGAGTGGTAAAGCCCATTGTCTCCCCCCTCACAGAGAGTGGTAAAGCCCATTGTCTCCCCCCTCAGAGAGTGGTAAAGCCCTGTCTCCCCCCTCACAGAGAGTGGTAAAGCCCATTGTCTCCCCCTCAGAGAGTGGTAAAGCCCATTGTCTCCCCCCTCACAGAGAGTGGTAAAGCCCATTGTCTCCCCCCACAGAGAGTGGTAAAGCCCATTGTCTCCCCCTCACAGAGAGTGGTAAAGCCCATTGCCTCCCCTCTCAGAGTGGTAAAGCCCATTGTCTCCCCCTCACAGAGAGTGGTAAAGCCCATTGTCTCCCCCCACACAGAGAGTGGTAAAGCCCATTGTCTCCCCCTCACAGAGAGTGGTAAAGCCCATTGTCTCCCCTCACAGAGAGTGGTAAAGCCCATTGTCTCCCCCCCCCCCCCCCTCACAGAGAGTGGTAAAGCCCATTGTCTCCCCCTCACAGAGTGGTAAAGCCCATTGTCTCCCCCTCACAGAGGTGGTAAAGCCCATTGTCTCCCCCTCAGAGGTGGTAAAGCCCATTGTCTCCCCCTCACAGAGTGGTAAAGCCCATTGTCTCCCCACACAAGAGTGGTAAAGCCCATTGTCTCCCCCTCACAGAGAGTGGTAAAGCCCATTGTCTCCCCCCAGAGAGTGGTAAAGCCCATTGTCTCCCCCTCAGAGAGTGGTAAAGCCCATTGTCTCCCCCCTCACAGAGAGTGGTAAAGCCCATTGTCTCCCCCCCTCACAGAGAATGGTAAAGCCCATTGTCTCCCCCCCCACAGAGAGTGGTAAAGCCCATTGGTCATTGTCTCCCCCACACAGAGAGTGGTAAAGCCCATTGTCTCCCCCCTCACAGAGAATGGTAAAGCCCATTGTCTCTCCCCCCTCACAGAGAGTGGTAAAGCCCATTGTCTCTCCCCCCCTCACAGAGAGTGGTAAAGCCCTGTCTCCCCCCTCACAGAGAGTGGTTCTTCCTGCTGTCACATGAGGTGCTGAACCCCATGTATTGCCTGTTTGAGTACGCCGGCAAGAACAACTACTGCCTGCAGATAAACCCTGCCTCCTCCATCAATCCTGACCACCTCACATACTTCCGCTTCATTGGACGATTCATCGCCATGGTGAGTCACACCTGAACCCAGGTATATGCATGCACACGCACACTCACAAATTCACACACGCAGTCACACATACTGTGCACACACACACACACACACATACAGTAGATTTAACACTAACAAATACTATTGCAAATATCTACTGTCTACTCTCACACACTAACACTACTGTAGATCTCTACTCTCTCACACACTAACACTACTGTAGATCTTTACTATCTACTCTCACACTAACACTACTGTAGATCTCTACTCTCACACTAACACTACTGTAGATCTCTACTCTCACACTAACACTCCTGTAGATCTTTACTATCTACTCTCACACTAACACTACTGTAGATCTCTACTCTCACACTAACACTACTGTAGATCTTTACTATCTACTCTCACACTAACACTACTGTAGATCTTTACTATCTACTCTCACACTAACACTACTGTAGATCTTTACTATCTACTCACACCAACACTACTGTAGATCTCTACTCTCACTACTAACACTACTATAGATCTCTACTCTCACACTAACACTACTGTAGATCTCTACTCTCACACTAACACTACTGTAGATCTTTACTATCTACTCTCACACTAACACTACTGTAGATCTCTACTCTCACACTAACACTACTGTAGATCTTTACTATCTACTCTCACACTAACACTACTGTAGATCTCTACTTTCACACTAACACTACTGTAGATCTTTACTATCTACTCTCACACTAACACTACTGTAGATCTCTACTCTCACACTAACACTACTGTAGATCTCTACTCTCACACTAACACTACTGTAGATCTGTACTCTCACACTAACACTACTGTAGATCTTTACTATCTACTCTCACACTAACACTACTGTAGATCTTTACTATCTACTCTCACACTAACACTACTGTAGATCTCTACTCTCACACTAACACTACTGTAGATCTCTACTCTCACACTAACACTACTAGATCTCTCACACTAACACTACTGTAGATCTTTACTCTCTACTCTCACACTAACACTACTGTAGATCTCTACTCTCACACTAACACTACTGTAGATCTCTACTCTCTCACACTAACACTAGATTTTTATCACTGGACATTTTAATACTGTGGTTTTGCTAAAAACTTTCCAAAAATCCCTGTATCAAAGCTCCTGCTGTGTGTGTGTGTGTGTGTGTGTCTTACCCAGTGGAAAACTACTGTACACCCCCCACCCCAATTCTCTCTGGGACTCTGTCCAGAAGCAGCAGGACCCAAAACCAACACCCACCCCCCCTCAGACAGAGCATGACCTAACTACCCCACCCTGCACACACTCACCAGCAGCAAGGCTATATTTAGTCTGCAAATACACTTCTCAACCTCCCCTTATAAAGAATCTTCTCTTTTCTGTTCTTTCTCTCTTTTCCTCTCCTGCTTCCTGCTTCCCTCCCTCCCTCGTCTCATGATTCTTGGGTCAGACTATGACTCACTATGCAGAGGGTGTCTGTGTTGTTTTTGGATTAAGTTGCACACAAGCGTTCTGCAGTATTACATCTTAAAACAGTCTGCTTTTTATCCACCATTAGTGTGTGTGTGTGTGTAGTGTATAGTGTATAGTGTATGTCTTTGCGTGTGCATGTACATTTAAGTATCAGGGTGTAACCTCTCTCTCTCTCCCTTCCTCCCTCCCTCTTCTTCTCCGTCTCCCTCTCTCCCTCTCTCCCCCTCTCCGTCTCTCTCTCTCCCCCTCTCTGTCTCTCTCTCCCTCCCTCCCTCCCTCTCCCTCCCTCCTCTCTCCCTCTCCCTCCCTCTCCCCCTCCCTCCCTCTCCCTCCCTCTCCCTCCCTCCCTCCCTCTCCCTCCCTCCCTCCCTCCCCCTCCCTCCCTCTCCCCCCCTCCCCTCCCTCCCTCCCCTCCTCCCTCCCTCCCTCCCTCCCTCTCCCTCCCTCCCTCTCTCCCTCCCTCCCTCTCCCTCCCTCCCTCTCCTCCCTCTCTCTCCCTCCCTCCCTCCCTCCCCTCCCTCCCTCCCTCCCTCTCTCTCTCTCTCCCTCCCTCTCTCTCTCTCTCCTCTCTCTCTCTCCCTCCCTCTCTCTCCCTCTCTCTCTCCCCCTCTCCCTCCCTCCCTCCCTCTCTCCCTCCACAGGCCCTGTATCATGGGAAGTTCATCGATACAGGGTTCACTCTGCCCTTCTATAAGCGCATGCTCAATAAGAAACCCACCCTGAAGGACCTGGAGTCCATCGACCCCGAGTTCTACAACTCCATCATGTGGGTCAAGTAAGTACACTGCCCCCAACTGTGTGTGTGTGTGTGTGTGTGTGTGTGTGTGTGTGTGTGTGTGTGTGTGTGTGTGTGTACAGTATGTGTAGCCTGTGTTTATAGTTTGTGTATGGTGGTTGTATGATGTATTTGTATGGTGTCAAGAATGTGTTTGGTGAGCTGCTGGGAGGAGAGCGTGTTCTTGTCTACACATGAGCACACCATAGAACCACCATAGTTGTTCCAAATTGGGAGCAAAAGTTTGGTTTGCATATGATGTGCATAGTGCATAGTATCGTGGCTCTATGATGTGTGATATTTAGGGTGTGTGTGTGTGTAATGTATGTTATGTATGTATGTATGTATGCATGCATGCATGCATGCGTGTATGATGTATGTATGTGTGTGTGTGTGATGTGTGTATGATGTGTGTATCACAGAGAGAACAATCTGGAAGAGTGTGGGGTGGAGCTGTACTTTGCTCAGGACATGGAGATCTTGGGGAAAGTCTCCACTCACCAGCTGAAGGATGATGGAGAGAATGAGCTCGTCATCCAGGATAACAAGGAGGAGTACATCAGGTAATCTGTCCATCTTTCTCATCCATACATCCCTTACCTTAAACATGCTTGATATTTGCCTTTTTTTGCACAGATATGCAACATCTAGGGTTTATTCTCTTGCATTGGGCACAAAATCATTGCTGCATGCTGGAGGACTGATTGGCTGATCCACTCTCTCTCAGTTTGCTGACAGACTGGCGCTTCACACGGGGGGTTGAGGAGCAGACCAAGGCTTTCCTGGATGGATTCAATGAGGTTGTGCCTCTGGAGTGGCTACGCTACTTTGATGAGAAAGAACTGGAGGTATGTGTGTGCTCTCTGTGTGTGTGTGTGTGTGCGTGTGTGTGTGCGTGTGCGTGTGCGTGTGCGTGTGCGGGAGGGAGGAGTGGCGTTGGTTGGGGGGGTTGTAGACGTGTTTGGAGAGAGATCAGGAAGATTGGTGAGCCGTTTTTGGACATAAAATGACATAATATCTCCCTGCCTTCATCTCTCCATGTTCTTATCCTTCTCTCCTTCTCTTCCTCCCTGCCTCCCTCTCTCTCAGTTGATGTTGTGTGGGATGCAGGAGGTTGATTTGAGTGACTGGCAGAAGAACACCATCTATCGCCACTACACCAAGAACAGCAAACAGATACACTGGTTCTGGCAGGTAATGGCCCAACTTTGTGTTTGTGTACTATGTGCACTATGTGTACTGTGTGTTTGTGTGTTTGTGTGTTACCTGTGTGTGTACTGTGTGTGTTGCAGGTAGTGAAGGAGATGGACAGTGAGAAACGTATCCGGCTGCTACAGTTTGTCACAGGAACCTGTCGCCTGCCTGTCGGGGGCTTCACTGAGCTCATAGGTATACCTCAGCTGTCAATCATCACCTGTCACATCTTCACCTGTGTGTGTGTGTGTGTGTGTGTGTCACACTCTTACCTGTGTGTGTCCCGTGTCTCTCTCAGGCAGCAACGGGCCGCAGAAGTTCTGCATAGACAAGGTTGGGAAGGAGACCTGGCTCCCCAGGAGTCACACCTGGTAAGAGCCCCAATCCTGACAGAGTCACCATGTCTGCTGCTGCCGTGCCCTGGGACACCCCCTAAAATGTGCATTCCCCGTGTCTCTCCCTCCCCCCCTCTCTCACGCTCAGTTTCAATCGGCTGGACCTGCCACCTTACCGGAGTTTGGAGCAGCTGAGAGAGAAGCTGCTGTTTGCCATCGAGGAAACAGAGGGATTTGGACAGGAGTGAGGGAGTGGAGGAGGAGGAGGAGGAAGGAAGGAGTGCATCTGCAAATGTGGAGAGAGGGAGAAAGTAGCTGGGGGACAGAGTGCCCCACCCACACTCCCCCTGTCACTCATTCTCAAGCCCCGTCCACCAACCCCTGTCACTCATTCTCAAGCCCCGCCTACATTCCACCTGTCACTCATTCTCAAGCCCTGCACACACTCCCCCTGTCACTCATTCTCAAGCCCCACCCACACTCCCCCTGTCACTCATTCTCAAGCCCTGCCCATACTCCCCCTGTCACTCATTCTCAAGCCCCACCCATACTCCCCTGTTACCTGTGGAGGTTGTGGCCTCTCCTCACCAGCACAAATATCCAGCAGGAGTGGGTGTGGCCAAGTTTATGGTCTTCCCACAAAGTGACATGAACTTTGTCTCCCCCTGCTGGCTGCCTGTGGTCTATACATTTCCCCTCTCTCCTCCCTTCACTTTAAATACACCAAATATACATTATACAGGACGTCTTCAAATAAAGATTATATTATACCAACAACACAGCTACTGCTAATGTATCATATCTATGTAAGAGAAATAAAAATGAGACGAACCTCATTAATAGCAGCAGCCTCGTGTGAAGCAGGAGAGAAAAGTGTGGCCATTTTTTTCATTGTGAAAAGCAGTGTTATATTGTAATGAAATAAATAAATGAAACTGGCATATGAAGAGTGTGCAGTGTGTGTGATGAATTAAGAGAATTAAGAATAGGGAATAATTGTCACTGATCTCAGACCAGCCGTGTGTATTCACCCCACTGACCTCAGACCCAGCCACGTGTATCCAACCCACTGACCTCATCAGCTTCACTGTCCAACCTGCCCCCCGCCCTTCCATCAGGCATTTTCATTTTCATTTATAAACTATGAACTTTGTCTTTTGTTGTACTGATATAAGAACATATACACTAATTAATGTTAATATATTCTACAAGCCACTAATGTGGTTGACTTTATTTAGCAAAAATAGCTTATACTATTGCTTTGTTACCAAAATAGCAACAGATTTTCAGCCAAATTGGAATTTTCCCATAGTTCATGGCAGATATATACCATATAAAACTGAACCTAAAGTAACATTTCAGAATTATGAGGTTCTATTTGCAATTGACCCTTCGCTAAACCACGCCCCCCTTAGTTACTGTTGCTAAGTCCGTCAAGCTTTCGGAGCCAGCATGGCGCTCCCACTGTCGCTAACTGCACTCCTGGAGAAATATTGTCCAATTTTGGAAAATAGAAAAAGCGATTTCAGATAGAAGCAGACAGAAGGGTCTACAATATGCATTTGAAGGTTATGTTCAAGATATCACACTGACTCAGCAACAAAATGACGTTAAAAAATTTCAAATGGAAGCGAAAGCCTACAGATCAGAGTAAAAGTGAACCACCGCATCACCTGGCGATTGAGACAGAGGACAACGACATTAAGGAGCAACACTGTTCCTGTAAAGCTGGGTAGGTCTCTATTCACTATTACAATCATTAAAAAGCAAAAGCAGTAGGCCTATATAACATTACATTCAGTAGTAAGTTAGCTAGCATTAGCTAACTAACGTAACATTCGTAGCCTATAGTGTGCTGTAACGACATTACTCTGGTTAGCTCCGCAGGTAGCTCCATACACTGGACCTCTGTAAAGCAAAAAATATCAGCAGTGTGTCAGCCCAGTCCTCCACAAGATTTGGGTACTGGGCTTCCCATTGACAAAGTGCTGAAATAGTAATGAAAAAATAGTATTACATTTTGACATCAAGGTAACGTTACCCACAGGTTTTTTAGAGCTTAACGTTAGCAAGCTAGCTGGATCACGAATAACAAAACTAACATTTAGTCTAACTTTACCAACGTTGCAACCCGGAGCTGTATATCCAGACCGTAGCCACGTTAGCTTGATTTTGGTTTTGTAAAGGAAAAAAAAAGTATATCTCCTTCCAATCTCTCTGGGTAACGAGTGTCACTGTTACAAGTGCCCCAGGCACAACGTTTAACCGTAATTAGCTAAAAATCCACAAAACCAGCTCGAAAATGAAGAAAATCTCAAATTTTTCCGTCAAAGTGAAAGGAGTACAGCAAAAAACTGTCGGACCTCTGTCGGAGTCTGTCAAATACTGCGCTGTGATTGGCCAGTCTGCGTTTAGGGGCGTGGTTTAGCGAAACGTCAATTGCACCCCCTAAAATATATATTTCTAACTGTTCTACGAAGTTTTTGACACTATATTTTAGATACCATTGAGGTAAGGGACTTACTAAAAGGTATACTAAAAGATTTGAAGTCATCGCTCAGTGGTGGGGCGACTTCCTAAAAAATCTGGCGCTAGTTGTTCCTGTCCACCACCTAGTTTATGTTAGAAGAAAAAGCAAATAACGCTAGCTATGGAACCTAAAAGCAAAATAAAATGAAACATTGAACACAAAAGGTACTGAGACAGATGTAGAAAACGTGTAAACATTGGAGAGGTGTTTTTGAGATGGCAAGAGCTGAAAGTGGCTCAGTTTGGCTATCTACTTTAAAAAAAATGATAGCTATGGTGTGGTTTACTTAATTCTAATGATGAATAATGTGTATCTTAGCTAGCTATATTTGGAAGTAGCTTCCCAAACGCTGACAATAACAATGACATTTCTAATCACGTAGGCAATGAGATATGATGACAGAATACATACGTCTCTGTCAGCGTGCACGCGGCGACCATACTGTGTAGCCCCACTATCACGACTGAAAGGCGAAGGATTATCGGGAGTTTATCGCACAATGTGTGCAGGGGTCTATGACGTTTAGTGGTCGCACAGTGGGTCCGCTCCAAAACCCACCCAGCACACGCCGGGGTTGTGAGTTATGCCTCCCTGAATCCACGGTGAGAAACGTCATAAGCACAACGAAAAACAATGCGCCAGCATGGCCAACAACATAGATCGGTAAGACACAGATTAATGTCCTCCACACCAAAATCATATTAATTTTCCTCATCTGATATTGTCCATGCTGGCATTTATGCTAAATGTATTGCCTAATGTTGAATTAAACGGCATCCTATGCCTAATGCTATTTTTTGTTTTGTTTGTTTGTTTTAGTCCACCTTTTTCATACTACAACAGTCCTACTGAAGTATGCTGGAGGGGGAGAAATGTGTGTAAGGCTTCTTATCCATTTAAAGGCACAGATAGAACAGTCATTTCATATCATTATTGTTCATTGTTTTCTCAGTCGAAAGAGGTTAAAAGTGCTTGCTGCCATCGGCTGACAGGTTTCGCTACATTTAAGCGGTTTTCTCCTCGTGAGCTTCAGATGAAGCGACGCGTGAAAACAAAGCTGAACGGCCCCGAATAGTGACGTCACACGCACTGTAAAATCAAAACAAGCTGCAGGCCAATCGGATTTCACATCTCCACGCAAGCGCAGATGATCGTCCTCTGGTAGAGTGGCCTCTAGCCTCTACCCATCTAAATGGAGCGGGCCCATTTATTCCCGGTATTAACCTACGTATATTGCAACTAATTAGCAAGCGTACATAATACAGAACAATAATGTACTTGACAGCGACAAGAGAATGTTTTGATTTCGCATGTATGCTTTTATTTTGAAAATGAAAATGAAAATTTTGAAAGTAAAAGCCTTGGAAGGAAGTGCCAGATTAGGCCAACCCATTGATTGCCCGGAGTTATGGCCGCGTTGTGTTAAGGAGTTCGTATGTGTTGAGAGACGAATATGGTCCAATGTTTGGAAGGAATGGGGACTCCTTGTCACCGTGGGCGAAGAAACCAGCAAACCTGCCGGGAAAGAGTTTCAGTCAGTTTTATTAAAGAAGAAGATACCGTATAGAGATACTTTATTATTGCGTCTTATTGTTTGAAAACCTTGCAAAGGATATGTGGTCCGCGGATGAGATTGCCCGTCTGTGCTACGAACGATTCAGCGAACTGCCCAAGAGGGGTAAACCAGAGACGGGACGGGAGTGGACGCTTTTGGCCGCGGTGGTGAAAGTGTCCGAAGCTCCGTCTCCGGATCAGGCAGAGCAACGGAGAGGTGGGTCCCGTGGCGTGTCTCTCGCCTTGTCTGTCACCTCCCCTCTTTGGGTCGAACGCAATTTATTTATGTCTTGATTTATCAAGACAGTATCAGAAATATCAGTATTGGCAGATTATGCGGCTCTGCATAATATGCGAATATGAGCGCAGAGAAAGGACTATGAAATCAGCTTCACATTAAGTGATGATACGGGCTCGCTATAGCCCACTAAGTCACCTCGTGTGGCACAAACTGCAGCGATGGGAAACGCAACCTAATACTGCGCTCACATAGCGAATCTTGACGACAGGACGAAACCCGATGTCACTGTTTTCAATTAAACCACCATGGTAGATTTGTTATTTGCAACGGAAAGCCACCGCCGGTGGGGTGTGCCTCACTTTTCTTCACTGTCTTCTGGCGCACGTAAAGCCCCATGTGAACGTACCTTAAGGCAAGCGCTGTGTGTGCCAGAAGCCACTGTTTAAAAAAAAAAAAAAAAAAAAAGGTGCCACTTACTTCAATATTACAGGAATCCCATGAGCGTTTTCATTATAAACATTTCCTAGAAATTAGTTATACGTGACCTGATTTTAAATTCTGGCAGTTTGCGCCATGCATGCAGACACTTGACATCTGATGCAGTGCACAAAAAACAGTGCCGACCCGCAAAATATTATGTGAGAAGGTCACGGCAATCACTCTGGTGTCAAGCATGTGCGTCTTAACTGTTACTCTTTCCCTGCAGTTGAGAAGGAGGTGGTATCTTTGGGGACAGGTACCAAGTGTATCGGACGTTCAGCCATGAGTTCCCGTGGTAAGAACTATGAATTTCACCCAAACTAACAACACAGTTATCATGTCTTACTTATCCAGTCTGTAACCCACCTCCCCCCCCCAGGTAATGTGCTCAATGACAGCCATGCTGAGGTGATTGCCAGGAGGGGCTTCATCAGGTAAGGGTGTGCCCTCGCTGCCTACCTGTGTGTGTGTGTATGCTGCTTTTATTTCTGTTATTGCAAGTGTATTGACCTGCACTTGTGTGTGTGTGCGTGTGTGTGTGCGTGTGCGTGCGTGTGTGTGTGTGTGTGTGTGCGTGTGTGTGTGTGTGTGTGTGTGTGTGTGTGTGTGTGTGTGTGTGTGTGTGTGTGTGTGTGTGTCACCTGTAGGTACCTGACGGAGCAGCTGAGGAGGGTGGTGGTCGGGGAGGACAGTAGTGTGTTTTGCCCCAGAGATGAGAGGGGCAAGTGGAGGCTGCGGAGTGGGGTATCGTTCCTCTTCTTCACCAGTCACACTCCCTGTGAGTCATTCAGTCATCAGTGTGGAAGGGGGATGGCTTAAGGGCAGTGAGCCAATCAATGACTGTGTGCACACCTGCACTAAAACCCTCACTGCTGCTCTGATAGGGATCAGGGGCCGTATTCACAAATAATTTTATCTTACCACTAGGAGTACTTCTAAATCGCACTAAAACCTTTTAGTTAGGAGTCCCACCTTAAAACCTATTCACAAAGCTGCAAAGACAAACTCATACTAAGGAATTCCTAGAATTTTCAAGCTAAGAGTGAGGGCGGGGTTGACGTCGTTGCTATGGATGATGTTGTTTCTCTGAACGAGCTTACTCAGAATGCCCACAGCGATTGGCTGATATAGGGGATGGGTCTCTGCCCGCGATTTCAACCTAGCAAATAAATTATATGCTGCTGTAAAGGGGTATGTAGGACTACCTGTTCCTGTTATATTCTAGTGGTGTAACGGATCGCAGTTGATCTGTGATCTGTACGGATCAACCCCCACGGTTCGGCATGCATATGATCCGCGGATTAATAGCTAAATTGAACCATCATAGAGAAATACAGTTTTTCTGCCGCTGTTACGTTTTAAAGTAACAATTCCTAAATCTCGATGCAGAGTTACAGTGAAGAGATAGACAACCATGTATGTTTTGGTTTGCTTTGTTTTTCATTCTAAATGCCTTTCTGGGAGGCAGGTTTTTAGAAACGCTACCGAATTAAATAAAATTGAAACATTAGCGATCTTTTAATTTTTTATTAAATTAATTCAGGCATAAAACCACCCTAGTTAAATCGCCTAAGGCGTACTGAATCTAAAAATGTATTTTGTGAAATTTTCGAATAAAGATTTAGTGAAATAACTTAAATTGAAAAACTGAAATGATCATTCATTCAATTCCTTGAGAATAGTTCCTGGTAATTTTTGGTGGAAACGCGCCTTTGGCCCCCGTTATTATTTTTTTTGCTGATCCGAAAAATGATCCGATGCACCCCTATTATATTCTAATAAAGATTCTAAAATACAAATGTAGCCTACGTGTCACTGATTTAACATGAAACCAAGAATATTGACTAGTCAATTGGTTACATGTCTGCATCTCATAAACAATCAACGGGTATCTATATATAATATATACAATATATAATACCCTCGCGATTGAGGCGGTACCTTTTTATGAGCTCTGTATCATTCAATATCTCCAGTGTTGACCCGATTGCGACAACGATTGACGACAGCAGCAGATTTTTGGATCGCTGTAAGTAGGTCTTTAGCGACTTAGAAGTCCTCTTGACTGTTCTAACTTCTCCTGGACTTAGGAGCTGTTTTTAGCTCTCAAACCCTTTGTGAAATACTCTTATCCCAAAAATGTAGGACTCCTACATTTATGAGTGACACGCCCATTTTTATCAGTGGCAAAGATGACTCCCTGACGATCTAGGCCAGGGGTCACTAACAGGCGGACGGGTCCGGACCCAGAAGCCGTCCTATCCGGACCGCGTCCAAAAACTGATAAATTATTGAGAATTTTGACGGAGCATTTCAATTTTAACCGGCGCAGCTTTTCTAGCATTTACGGCACTGGTTTATCATTGCACCAGGCGCAAAATTCCGAGGGGCGCAAAATTTAAGAAAACGTAAAAAAACAAAAACCTTTTTTCACCACGGACCGGTTCCGAGGGGCGCATTATTTCCTCGCGCACCCCCCGTGCAGCTTTTTTTCGCGTAGCACCCCCGTCGACAGAAAATGGGGCGCCGTTACGTGCCTCGCACCACCGGACCTTGGCTTGAGGCCATTTTATCTAACTGGACCTCTTTGGATTTTACTTGAAGACCCCTGATCTAGGCGATAGTTTGATTAACTGTGCAACATTCAAACTTCCTGTCTTGGAAGATGCAAACACGTCTCTGTCTCTACAACTGTGCCGTCTTGCCTACTCCTAACCAAGTTAAGAGAGCTCCCGAACTCTATTAAATATCTGACAGTTTATGAGCAATTTTAAGACACTTTTATTCTTAAATTTAAGTGTAGGAATAAAAGTACCAATTCTTACACTGAAGTTACACCAATTTATTTTACTCTGAGAGGCTTGATACATACGGCCCCTAGCTCTCACCTGCCTGCACTCTCTAACACTTGTACAGGTGGAGACGCCTCCATCATCTCCATGATTGACAGCCAGCCCCAGCCCTGTCTACCAATCAGGAAAGAGGAACACACCAACTGGACTGATGAGGTGCCTGGAGATACAGACGGGGGCAGGACCCTGAAACGCCAGAAGAAGGGGGAGGAGTGCAGGGCCTGCAAATGCCCCCGACTGCAGACGGAGGAAGAGGA
Source organism: Aldrovandia affinis (assembly GCA_029706075.1). NCBI lineage: Eukaryota > Metazoa > Chordata > Actinopteri > Notacanthiformes > Halosauridae > Aldrovandia > Aldrovandia affinis. Next base: position 13,257,109 of record JAINUG010000004.1, read on the forward strand.
GGAGGAAGAAGCACACAGACCATCTGAGGCCTCGTTTGAAGAGCATTCCACCCCCGCCAGATGCAGTGCTGCAGGCCCTGATGACCAGGGCGAGGACAGGGGCCCGGAGGATCTGGAGGAACATGCTTGGGACGTTCACAGGACGGGGGCCAAGTGTGTCCCGGGGGCCCCCAGAGACCCCCAGCTGGCAGGACAGGATTACCACAGCTTGGGGGTGCTGCGGGTGAAGCCAGGCCGGGGGGAGCCCACTCTCTCCCTCTCCTGCAGTGATAAGCTGGCTCGCTGGGCTGTGCTGGGCTGCCAGGGGGCGCTGCTCTCACACTACCTGCATGGGCCGATCTACTTGAGCGCCGTGGTTACCGGGAAGTGTTCCTACAGCTTGCCAGCGATGCAGAGGGCACTGATTAGCAGGTGAGGACCCGAGCGATCAGTAGGGGATTCAGGTGGGGCCCACCTCTCCCCTAACCTGTGAAATATTCTCCTCTCCTCTCCTCGTCTTCTGGATGGTATAAGTTGAGGTTGTGTATATTTGTGTGGTGTGGTTTTTCCAGGAATGCAGCAGGTGTTCTGAGCTCCAGGAGTTCAGTGATCGATACTCTGAAGGAGACACTAGGGCTTGTGATCTGGAAATGGTCTGATATTGTGTGACTCCTGTCTGCGCAGGTGTGCGGGAGTGACGGGGCTGCCCGCTGGGTTCTGCGTGCGCGTCCCTCAGCTGCTGCAGTCCAGCCTGGAGTTTGAACACAGCCATGCGCAGACCGAACGCAGACATCAACACAGCCAGGGCAGAGTGTCACCCTGCGGAGCAGGTGGGAAATCTCTATCTCTCACTCTCACTCTCATTCACTCCCAGTCACATCTATCTCTTTCTCACATCACTGGGAAACATATTCACCTCACCTGGAACATATTATGAGAAAATGGAGCAGTTTTTAGAGCGGTTCCTGTGGGCTGCCTATACCCATCTTCCCTTGCGATCTACTGGAGCTTGCTCAATAACTCACAAGCACATTATTGAACGTAAGCATTACTTAATTTTTTTGTATCTTTTCCACAGTTGGCTATTTTAGTTTACCTTTTTTGACCAGCTAAGGGTTGACAAAATACAAGGCTGTCGGTTACCATTCTCACACCAACCGTGGATGTAACATTAAAGCGGTGCGATGTAGCAACACTTGATAATTTCACATGCAGACTAATGAACTACTTCACAACACTTCTAACAAACAAACTTTCTTCCTTTTTCTTTCTTCCTATATTGTGCTTTTCTCTTCTTTATAGCTCAATTTTCTCTACACAACCCACATTCACACATACACATTTAATTGAATTTGATGTAAGTAATTTAATATGGTGTTCATTATGTGGTCAAGTTGCTGATTTGTTTCTGATGGAGTGGTCCTGTTATCCTGTTCTCTGACCTGTTTTCTATTACAGCCATCAGCTGGTGTGCTGTCCCTGATCGACCACTAGATGTCACTGCAAACGGCTACAAGCAGGGGGTGACAAGAAAGGCTCTTGGCACAGAAAAGTCCAGGTACCTGTGTCTCTCTCTCTCTCTCTCTCTCTCTCTCTCTCTCTCTCTCTCTCTCTCTCTCTCTCTCTCTCTCTCTCTCTCTCTCTCTCTCTCTCTCTCTCTCTCTCTCTCTCTCTCTCTCTCTCTCTCTCTCTCTCTCTCTCTCTCTCTCTCTCTCTCTCTCTGAAAACAGTGCTATATAAATACAATTATGTGCATGTGCTTTCACAAAGAGCTGAGAATAATGTATTAACACTATATGGTTACAAATGATACACAAAATGACAGATGTACTCATTTCTTAACAGTAGCTTTCTACCTGCTCCTGATTGACAGCTGTCGGTCTGTCTGCTCTTGATCGACAGCCGTTTGTCTGTCTGCAGGTCTTTGATCTGTAAGGCTGAACTCTTCCGCTGCTTTCTGGATCTGCTGGCAGTCACTAAAAACTCCCAACTCCCACAGTCCCTAAGGTAGGGGGTTGTGGGGCTGTGTATCTAATGTGTGTTTGGGCGGGGGGTTGGTTCCCTTGTGTCCATTTCTCTTTCTGTAACTGGATCGTGCCACTCCCTGTACCTGGGACGGACTGATTCCGGGAAATGACACTGCAAGGGACAATGAGTAGAACAATGAACAGTGATGCGTGCGATTCTTCTCATTCTTGATAAAACTGGTCTGCACTCCACAATGACACCATGGTTTATAACAGTGTCACTAAGAGACACACTTTCTCAATCACACACACACACACACACACACACACACACACACACACACACACACACACACACACACACACACACACACAAGGGTTGCAAAGGGGTCAAAAGTTTCCAGTAAATGACCACAAACTTTGGCTTGGGAATTTTGCCGATCAAGAAAAGCATTACAAAAAATCATATTTTTGATTTTGTTTTTTTACAGGTCATCTTAAAATGACTAACAGCCAGAGTCTAATCAGAATTGTAATAATTTTGATAAAGTTTGAAAAGTCTGTGTTCATTTGTCTGGAGCAGTATGTGTCCTATGATTATACATTCCCTTAAATTCCCATGGAAAATGTCCTGTTTAGAAAATTCCTGGAATTTTGCAACCCCACACGCACGACACGCATGCGCACAGACTTCCTGTAAACACACATAACACGTACACACACACACACACACACACACACACGCACACACATGCTGTGATCATACACAGTTGGTCCAGAAGGAGACTGAACCCCAGTAATGAGGTGCAGGTTTCGACTTTCAGAGACGGAGGCAGCGACAGGCGTCTACGGTATCTCCATATATCTCCTCATCTCCTCAGTCACCATCTGGCCTGCTGTGAGCATCGGCTGGGGGCGGGGTTGGTGGTGGGGATGACATAGCCGCTGTCTTTCACAGGGGGAAGGAGCTGAAGACCTACTGGGATTACAAGCAGGCTTCACAGACATATCAGCTGGCCTGGATGCAGCTGCGCATGCAGGCCTTCTCACTGTGGCTGCGCAGTCCCAGAGACCTGCTGCTGTTTCACTGAGCAGCTGTGCACATCCACCCACACAGAGCAGGAAGGGTGTGAGTGTGAGTGTGAGTGTGAGTGTGAGTGTGAGTGTGAGTGTGAGTGTGAGTGTGTGTGTGTGTGTGTGTGTGGGTGCATGTGTGTGTGCATGTGTGGGTTTGCTACAGAAACACACCATGTTTCAGCTGCCACTGATGTGTTCCACAGGATTTTAAATAAAGATCCAGAGACCGACGGGTTTAAATTGATTTTTTATTGGTTAGGTCATCCAGCTACCTCACCTTTCAAATATTGTAACTTCAATTCTTTGAATATAATCACACAAAAAAAAAACTCCAAACAACAACAGTCAAACGAAAATCATATAATATTAATGAAACCTAATAAAAAAACATCAAGCACTTTCAAAAATACAGCAAACCCATTCACAGATCAAAGAAATCAAATCAAGTGGCTCTGTCTTTCACGTGTTTGTAGCAGTCTAATGTATACAGCATGGATAAAGCACAGAGGTCCCGAGATACAGATGCATCGATTATATGATTAATATAGTGATCATTCTTACAAACGGCCACGTTCTCATGGTCTGTGGTACAGTCACACTGAGCAGGGATCGAGCGAGGGGGGGAATCGGGCGATTGGGAAGGACGGGGGTTGGTTGGGGTTCAGCTGGGGGTCACAGCACATTGGTGCAAAGGTCTAAAAGCCAAACGTGTTCTCTCCGCTGTATGCCACGTACAAAAAGCCGTCTTCGTCCCGCTCCTTCTCATACAGCTGTCCCATTGTGAGGCTGCAGGGGGCGACAGTGTGCAGTGAGTGAGACCACACTCACTCACACATACACACGCACACATCCGCACACACACGTGCACGCATCCACACACACATTGACAGACACATCCGCACACATCCACACACGCGCACACATCCACCCAGTGTTTGTAATTTGTACGTTTTCATTTGTATTCAGGAAAACATTGTCCTGCAACATAGCATTTTCAAGGAATATAACTGAATATAATTGTGGCTGGGTGGTGTGTAATTTGGGTTATGCTTGGATAAAACTACAGGCTGATGGTGCGCAAGATGAACTACGATTGGGTTAAAGTGGGGGGCTGTGGTGTGTAAGATGAACTGGTGGTAAGAGTCTTGGGTCAGTGGTGGTGATACCCAGGGGGTTCCTTCAAGAACAAAACTTGCTCAGAAATCAGTTTCACAACTGCAACGCATGACTAAAATCCACTCGCCAAACTCCACACGTGATGGACAGATGAGGTGCACACTCTCGTGCTAGTCCACAAGTTTGGATGGATTTAAATAAGGCTTATGATGATAAATCTATTGAATGAAGGCAGTTCTGCCATTGCCACAGAGGTTTTGACACAATGCGAATGCCTTCATTTGAAGAGGACTGGAATGTGGAGATATTCATAACTGTGCCAGCCGAACCCCCCGGGGCGAGATCGCCGGGCCCCTGGTACCCCACTGACCCTGCTGCCACGTCAGCACTCGCAGGGAGATTCATTTCACATACAAACTCCTGGAGGGGGGAAACTGAGTTCCTGCTAAGTTACTCAATACAGTATTGGTTCATGTTATGCACACTAACAACCCACACACACACACAGCACAGAAGCACTGAAGACAGGTGTCAAACACACTGTTAAACCTACCTCCTCTACATTTAAATGACATTTAAGCCTTATATGGCTGGATATTTAGTGAAACAAGTACCTTGCTCAGGGGTAAAACGGCAGTGCCCCATCTGGAAGTTGAACCTAAAAACCTAAGTTACAATCCCAGTTCCCTAACAATTATACTACATTGTGTACACACAGACACACACACACACACACAAAAACAATAAGTGGTCAGATAATGCAATAATGGGTGATATTTCCTGAGTGTCTTGTTCTTCTGGGTGTGACATTACATAAAGAGAGCATTCTCTTAAAGAGCAGTAGAAATGAAATATGATCTATCTGGGAGAATGAATCACCTAACACAGCCCACATGAGCCTGATGCCCTGCCCCCACCCTGGAACTGACTGCCTGTCCTGGCCTCTGACCTGGACTGGGGGACGGTCTTGTCGACGAACAGGAAGATGGCCTTTTCAGACGGCAGTTGGATCCGCTTCCTGATGATCCACATGAACTGGGCCACCGTGATGTCAGAAGGAACCAGATACTTCCGTTTGTCAATGTCCACGATCTGTGAGCCCGACACCTTCTCCACAATCACCTGAGATGTACACACACATATGCGCAAACCTACACAGATAATACTTGCACACATAAAGGGACAGAAATAACAATTTGGGCCCGTTTCATAATTCATATCTGGGTAAGATCTAGGATCAGTTGCCTTTTAGCTCATAATGGATATGGTTAGGATATGGACAGGGGAAACCTTATTTACGAGGTATAAACCTTATTTATTATACCTACTCTGAGATGCTTTATACATAAGGGCCCAGATCTGTTTGTCTAATCTGCTCCTACATCATGCCTGACTTATACTGGTAGAACCTGTGAATTTCCTGTGAGCACAAAAGCGTGGTTACATCACTGCATAACACAAGGTGTCCTGCATTTGGAACTGGCTCAAAACCACCAGATGCAGCAGTTTAAAACATTCTGATTGCTGATTCTCATCCCAATTTTGAATGCTTAACCCAAGCCATGGGCTATGTGCACACTCCCAACATCCAGTCAATCAGTGAATGCAGTCCTCCAAGATAGACACAGCCGGCTGACTGCTTCATTTCCAGCCTGCAGTCCACCAGCTGTGCTGTCACAACTACTGCACCAGAGGGGACGCAGGCAATCTGCAGGAGCTTGACTGAGCAGAGGAGCTGCTTTTGTGTGATGGTGTAGAATGCCTTGCCGACTGAAACCATGTGAAGTCATAGAGCCAGTTATGCTCCCGGCCACAGTCAGCACTGGCACGGTCAGGATTCTATTTGGGCAAAGTGCTTCGGTCAGATGCACCACTCAATATCCCAAAATGTGGGCTCACGCACACACGCATAAAACATAAACACAAACGCACAATCTCTCCTGCGCACACATACACTTACCGGGACCCGGTCAGGATATTTGTTGCGGATTTTGGCAGACTCCACACACCTGTGCTCTGTGGAAAGAGGGAGCGAGGAGTGAGGTGGAGAGCAGAAGAGAGAGGAGCATGCAGAACATCAAGCCCAAAACCTCTATTGTCTGGATGGCTGGGCCCTGACCGGTAAGTATGATATGTCAGTTGGTCATAGTGGTCCCGTCTGCCATGATTCTACATGTAGAATCCTGAAGACTCGTTGAGCCTCCCTGAGCCAATCAGAGATGCATGTGGGGAATCAATGACATGTATATTGGAGGTGGGGGGTGCCATTGCACTGGGAAGACAGAGCAGCACTGTAGTTTTGGATTCACTTCATCCAGTTTGTGAAAAAAAGACAAACGTGCAGATGGACAATAAAGGATTGGATTTGATTGACGAAAATGTGTTAAAACATAATACAAACACAAAATACACATTAACATTAGAAGACTTATCAATATCAATAAACAAGTACAATCATGTGTAACACCAATATTTATTTGTAGCTGAGATACAATTAGTTGGGTATCTAAGTTACCTCTGATTTTAGTGAGCTAGCACATTTACCAGCGGCGATTAGTCCTGTAGGGCAGTTCACAGAACTATGCCCTGAAGTAACCCCAAAGAGTGTGAACTGTGTTTAGGTTGCCAGCAGGGAGCCAACAGGCGAGAACAATGGTATTGCAGAGGGGAAACTTTAGGGCAGTTCACAGAACTATGCCCTGAAGTGACCCCAAAGAGTGTCCACCACTATGTCCAACTGACATATCATACTATTCCCCTATAATTTCAGTTGCGTGCTAGCCTGCTGAGCAGGCAATATGTTCGTAGCTTGACTGCACCTTTCACTACCTGGCAGAGCCAAAAGCTACCTAAAATGACACAAAGTGACACAAAATACTAGCCGGCAATCCATATATTATATTCGTAGCTAGGCAGCTAACTTAGCTGTACAGCTGAACAGACAATGCATATTATTATCTTCGTAGCTAGCTGGCTATATAATTATAATATAATTATATATTACAATTCATATATTATGTTTGTAGCTAGCCAGCTAGCTGTAGCTACATTTCAGAAAAACTAGCCAGCTGCAGGCAATTTATATATTATGTTCGTAGCTAGCCAGCTAGCTAGTTGTACAGCTGAGCAAGCAATGCTTATTCGTAGCTAGCCACCTAGCTGTAATGTAATGACGTTTAATTATTCCGTCAACAGTTGTAGTTTAAATGTAGCAACTTGTTAGCAGCTTACTTTTAAAAAACACATAACAGCTTCAAAATTCACGGTTGAGATATGAACGTGCGTCATTTATGTCATAGAATAAAACGTGAAACTCTCAGGCTTACTTCCGGGTTTTAGGAACGCTAACTCGTCATGTTGGTATAGCAACTACATTCCAAGAATTCCGATGACGTCACCCAGACACATTCTTCGCACCCGGACACATTTTGCCACGACAGAGCCTGTTTTCAACACAATCAGACTCATAAAACATGTCCTTGTCTGCCACCCTATGCGCTACATTCAATGCCCAAAGATGAGATGAAAACTAAAGAATGGCTTGCAGCACTGAAGCTAAAATATCCACCAAAGAAGGTGTATGTTTGTTCCTGGTTTATGAACGAACAACCACCAGTTAAGAAGAGGCGATGGCTAACCAGGGGCCTCATTTATAAAAAGTTGCGTAGAAACCATCCTATATTTGATCTAAGATCATTTCTGAAATGTGCGTAAGTGTGATTCAGAGAAACTGAACGTCACGCCCAAAAACGTGCGTACGCCAGTCCCCCAGATGTGAAATCTATAAATCGCAAATGATCTTGAAATTGTGCGTAGCTGAATGGTTTTAGATCTCCGCCTTGTAAACGCCCCTAATTAATATCATTAGCATATAAAGGAGCACGAATCAAAACAGAAATTTTCTACTTGATAATGGCGAGCTGCAAGAAAAATAATTTTAGCGAGGCGGAAATCGAGGTCTTGTTGGCGGAGGTGCAGCTGTGTGCAGGGACGCTGTTTGGGAGCCTTTCCAATGGCTTTACCAGTACAACCAAGTACGTGGCCTGGCAGTCTGTAGCCCAGGCTGTGAACGGGGGGCAGCAAAGGTCCCTGAAGGACGTAAATAATTTTAAAACTGATTTAAAACTGAGGTCAAAATCTCTAATAACTCGCGTTCCTTCTTATTGCGCGGTTGGCGATATCTTCGAGAAGCGAAGCCATTCTATTTTATAGCCTACAGATTGACCGAAGTGTTTTACACGCGTGGAACCATAATATGTATTAAATACATTTCAAGGATGTGTCAATTGTTCTAATTGGGGTAGTTTTGGAAAACCAATGTGTTTTTGTTTTGTTTTCCACAAGTAGCTTAGCTTATGTTGTTTTAATTTATTAATAAATGTATTGTGCAAACCATTACGTATAGCCTAAGCAATGTGTTCAATCTGGTAATACTACTACTACTACTACTACTACTACTACTAATAATAATAATAATAGGCAGCAGACGACATGTTGGCGCTGTTAGATTTCCGAATACATTTTACATTACATTTACATTTTAAGCATTTAGCAGATGCTCTTATCTATTAAGCGACTTACAATATGTACATTAATACATGGTAGGAACAATAATAGTACGCGCAAGAGATCAGTGCAGTAATACAGCAATAAACCATTGCAGGCAGCTGCGTACCATACCTGTAACACTGGGAAGGAAAAGGTTAGTCAATTATTATTTTTTAATGGAGTAAGCATTAGCTAGATGTACAGAATTCAGTGGTAGTGGAGTCTGAAAAGGTGGGTTTTGAGTCTCTCGCGGAAGATCGCAAGTGATTCCGCGGTCCTGGCCGATTGCGGAAGATAATTTCACCAGCGAGGGGTCAGGACAGAGAAGAGACGAGACCGCGAATACCTGCAGTACTCAAACATTGCCACAAGGAAAAGTGCGTACGCCAGGTTGAAACCTGACGTGGAGGTAAGTACTTTTCCACGTCAAAGACCGTTTTTATAAATCTGAACTTTGACGTGGATTTGAGCGTACGCACGTTCTAAGATCAAATTTGTGCGTAAGTACGTTTTATAAATGAGGCCCCTGGTGCGAGGTTACAGCTCAGACTAGGCAGACATCGGCTTCGACCAGTGAAGTTGAACTTGAATGGAAACTAATACTGATTATATGAATGAATTTCTGAATTAACTCAAGACAGTAAAAGAAAACGTGATTTTTTGAAACGTGCATTTTAGTCAACTTAAAAGAACATTTCTTTGTCATGATTTGAAATCATTTGTAAACATCCTCATTCCACCTGGGCTGCTCATCTGTACATGCGAGTTTGGTCTTTCCACTAACCACTGCATTCTGGACCTGAATCAAGATAAATAATTGTATTGTTTTTCAACCTCAAGATATCTTTACATTATTAAAAGCCAGTGGTGGGCCGTGCATTTCACACCTAGGCCTTCAGTATTGCTCCGTCTGAATCAATCCACCCCTCAATAACTATTTTATGGCTATAAAAGCCATCTTATTGTTATGTTTTGAGTGTCTGTTCGGTTTGTTTTTGCACTTTGTTTATTTATCTTTCTTCAGTCATGTTTCATTCTCGTTCTGTCATGCACTTCGGGAAATTCTATGTTTCGGTTTTTCCGTCTTCGTTTCTAATCTCGTTTTACTTCCTTCTTACTTTCTAATTACACTTTGTATATATTAGTTAGATGTATATAGTACTAACCAACTAATCTACTAACATTAGGGATTTAGATTAAGTTACTAACACTACTAATCACTCATTATCTCACGCTTCTAACTATCGCTGTCATTCTCTCTCGTCCTATCTCTGTACGCTTCTCACGTTCCGCTTTATTCGCACGCAGAATTTCCCGAAGTGCATGACAAGACAAGGAGAGGAACTCGAACAGGAACAATGACAGACGTGGAACAGAACGAGAATGAAACATGACTGAAGAAAGATAAATAAACAAAGTGCAAAAACAAACCGAACAGACACCCGTTGCCGTTGCATCGAAGATAGATAACTCGTGTATCCAGAATAAATGCCTTTAATGAAGAAACAAACCCGGGGTGCTACAGCTGCGACACACATAAAAAATAATCAATAATAACCTCATAAAATTGCAATATTATTTAGGAAAATAGCAACATTTTACTCACCAAAAATCCTTATTATTTGTACACAAAATCCATCCCCCTTTCTTTCCTCAAAAATAGTTCAATTACTCTGTTGTACAGATTATCCGTGTGTTTCAGTTCCATCAAGAAGTCCTTTTCTATCGCCATCGAAGCTAATGCTGAAAGTCGAGCCTGCCCTGTCGTATTTCTGGCATAAGTTTTAATTCGCTTTAGGGCTGAAAATGTCCGCTCAAATGTCTGAATCACAGACTGATGTTAATTATATTTTGTCCATGAATACTTATTAAATAATTCCAAATGGTCTGTCCGCTTCCTTTCATAGCTTTTCCCGTGATTGCGCTGCTTCCAGACGTGTATTTTCATATTAAAGCATTTAACCAATCACATTACATCATAGTCAGACACTCTCTGACTATCCAATCAAAGGGTGTGAATACGCTGACGTTACCTAGGCCTTCTAGAAGGCCTTCGTGTCCCCAACTCAAAATCTGATTGGTTGAAGCAACAGTTTGATCAACACTTATTTTATGCTACAGGGCCTGCAGAACTGATTGTGAAGGCCTCCAGGCAGATTTCTTTGACCCTGGCAACAAATGATGGCTGAAATGTGATTGGTTAAATGCTTTAATATGAAAATACACGTCTGGAAGCAGCGCAACCAGAAAAGCTATGAAAGGAAGCGGACAGACCATTTGGAGTATTCATGGAAAAAATATAATTAACATCAGTCTGTGATTCAGATATTTTTTAGGCCAGCAGAGAAGGCCTTGCAGGCCCTGACGGCCCACCACTGTTAAAAGCCTGGACAAATACATAAACAAGTAATTGTTGTAGTATGGTATGTTTATTGTTTTCAGTTTGACTGTTTGAATTTGTATAGACTGCATGAAAATGGTTATGCTTCATTGACCTAGCTTTTGCTACTTAGACATGCTAATGTTACCTAATCATGTTACCTGTAATAGGCGGTTCTGTTTAGAGCTAGTTATAACCTTAGCGTTAGTAAGCTGCAATAGAGCCCTCTCTTCGAGAAAGCTGCAGGAATATCAGCAATGTTGCGTTAGTAACAGTACCAGAAATGTGTCAAGTGTCCATAGTCACAAGTGTCAAGTGCCCATAGTCTCTCTCAGGAAGGTGATAGATAGGCTACTGTTTTGGCAAACTCTGTCGTCCTCTTATAGCACTAGTCCCATGCGAATCATAGCATTTATTGGAGTTTTAGCCACAATTACAGGGCCCAGAGTCATGGTGTCCATTAACCGAGAATTTTACGACTTGCTTCCGGCCAGCCTACACCCAATGGCAAATTTCTCTGGGGGATCTCTGACTACTCTCTGGGGGATATTGATGTGCAGTAAGTACGTAAGTGGTCCTGTAAGTGGTCCTGGTGTATGACCTTAAACTGCATCCAGCCTGGAGAGGAATGGGCACCGCCAGGTTTATTTGCCCAAGACACACCACATGACGAAAATCGCAACTCTACCCATACCGGCTCGGTCGTCGCCCGGGTCACCAAGGACCGCGCCTACCGTCGGCCACCAGGACGGAGGTGTAAAATGTACTACTGGGAAACTCCGCACTAGAGAGAACATAGTTGTGGGAACCTGGAACGTCAGAACACTAACAGCCGACGGAAAACTCGAAGAACTAGCCCATGAAATGGATCAGTACCATTGGAACATCCTGGGTATCAGCGAACTACGTTGGAAAAGCTTCGGAGAAACATCAACCGACAAAGGCCACAAACTCTACTTCAGTGGCAAAGAGAACAAACACGAACATGGCGTAGGTTTCCTTGTTCACAAGGACATTCTGGGCACGGTCATGGGTTGTCAGCCAGTCTCCAGTAGACTCATCACCATCCGGCTGAGAGCAACCCCATTTAACATCACCATCATCCAGGCCTACGCCCCAACATCCACTTACCAGGATAGTGAGGTGGAAGACTTCTATGAACAATTACAAGCAGTCCTAGACCAAACACCAAAGAAAGATATCATCATTATGCAAGGAGACTGGAATGCAAAGGTTGGAGAGGATGCCTATCCAAACTGGAAAGACACTTGTGGCCCCTATTCCAACAGTAAGACCAACGACAGGGGCCTAAGGCTCCTGGAGTTTGCCAGATATAACAACTTGATGCTGGCGAACACACTTGGCCTCCACAAGGCTTCCAGACGATGGACCTGGCACAGCCCCAATGGAGAACACCACAACCAGATCGATTACATCTTGATCAAGAAACGCTTCCAATCAAGCGTTAACATCGGGAGGACACGCAGCTTCCCAAAAGCAGACATTGGGAGCGACCATGACCTTGTACTCATGTCTTTCCGCCTACGCCTGAAGAAAATCAAGAGCTCCAAGTACACAAGAATGAAGCTCAATCTGGACAAACTACAAGACCCTGTAGTGGCTGAACTATTCAAAACAACTTTAGGAGGGAAGATAACAACACTGCTCCTCGAAGGTGCAGAAGATACTGACACTGACACTATGACCACCAAGTTCAACATAGCAGTAACTGAAACCGCCACTGCGATCCTTGGCAAACTCCGCCCAAAAAAGAATCCTTGGGTCACAAACGAACTGCTAGATCTATGTGACAAGCGGAGAGCACTGAAGAGGAGCAAGAACTCACCTGAGGGATACGATGCCTACAGAACAATAAACAAAGACATCAAGAAACAAATGCAATCAGCAAAACAGAACTGGATTGAGGAACACTGCAAAGAAATAGAGAACAGCTTGAAATACAATAACAACACCAAGATGGCATACCAGACCGTGAAGAAGCTAACAAAGACTAAACAGCCCAGAGCCTCCACGATCCAGAGCAAGACCGGTGAATGTCTGACGGAAGAACAAAAGATCTTGGACAGGTGGACAGAATACTGCTCGGAACTCTACAACCGCATCCCCAATGGGGATCCAGCAGTTTTGTCCTGCCCCCAAACCACTGAGGATGATGAAAAACTCCCCATCCTCCGTGAAGAAGTCGAGGCAGCAGTCCGGTCACTCAAAAAAGGAAAAGCAGCTGGAGTAGACAACATCCCAGCAGAGCTCCTACAGGCTGGGGGAGAGGCCATAATTGATGTCCTCACCATCATCTGTAATAAGATCTGGCAGAGTGGTGAGTGGCCTACATCATGGACACAATCACTGATCATCACACTTCCAAAAAGGGTGATCTTCAACAATGTAAAAACTACCGCACCATCAGTCTCATCAGCCACCCCAGCAAAGTCCTACTGAAAATAATATTGAATAGGTTAAAACCCCAAGCGGAACAAATCATAGCTGAAGAACAGGCCGGTTTTAGGGCAGGACGAAGCACCACAGAACAAATCTTCAACCTGAGAATTATCTGCGAGAAACATCTGCAGCATCAACAACCCCTGTACCACGTGTTTGTGGATTTCAAGAAAGCCTTTGATCGAGTGTGGCACGCTGCTCTGTGGGCAACCATGAGGAAATACAACATCAGCCCCAACCTTGTCAGTATCATCCAAAACCTGTACGACAAGGCCACCAGTGCAGTCCTCCACAACGGAGCCTTTGGAGACTGGTTCAGGACAATGACCGGCGTGCGCCAAGGATGCCTCCTCTCACCTCTCCTTTTTAACATCTTCTTGAGCGCATCATGGCTGACGCCCTGGAAGACCATGAGGGATCTGTCAGCATAGGAGGCAGAACAATCACCAACCTCCGCTTTGCCGACGACATTGACGGGCTGGCAAGAGGAGAAAAGAACTTGCCAGCCTAGTTGAAAGGCTTGACGTCACCTCCCGAGCCTATGGCATGGAAATCAGCACGGAAAAACAAAGCTGATGACCAACAACAACAACATCATGTCTGACATCAGAGTCAATGGTCAAGCACTGGACTGCGTGTCCAGCTTCAAATACCTTGGAGCGATCATCTCCATTGAAGGTTCCAAGAAGGAAGTCCTGGCCAGGATAGCACAAACAACCGCTGCCCTGACACAACTCAAGCCCATATGGAAGGACAAAAACATCAGCCTGGGATCAAAAGTGAGACTACTGCGCTCACTCGTCATCTCAATATTCCTATACGCGTGCGAATCATGGACCCTCACAGCAGAAATACAGCAGAGAATACAGAGTTTGGAAATGAGATGCTACAGAAGACTCCTGGGCATCTCCTACACCCAGCACATTACAAACATGGAAATCCGCAAAGGATCAGCCAAGCCATCGGTCGGCACGATGACCTGCTTACCATTGTGAAAAAGCGAAAACTGAGGTGGTATGGACACATCACCAGATCATCAGGCCTGGCAAAGACCATCCTGCAAGGCACTGTGCAAGGAGGCAGGAAACGGGGAGACCAAAGAAAAGATGGGAGGATAACATCCAAGAATGGACTCAATTAAGACTGAGTGAAACAGTGCGAGCCGCCGAGGACAGAGAGAGATGGAGGGAGCTTGTTGACAGATCGTCTGTGGTGCCCCAACGACCCTCCGGGGTTATGGGATAGAACAGAGAACAGAAGTACGTAAGTAAAGTACGCTTGTATGTGCCTCAAGCCAAAAGTGATCTTATTTCTGCCCTATCCTGTCATCAAGCGCGAATGAAAAAACATTCCTGTCACTTTCGAGCAACTTACAATGCCGTAGGCTGGCTATAGCCTACATGAGGCAGTCTATCACAGTTCAATGAGCAGGACATGGAGCAGGATTTAGGAAGGAACTGACCACGTTAAACTGAGGAACTGAACGAGCATCTGAATGACTACCATCCACCAAGCCAAAAAATGATTTTTTAGGCTAATCATAACATAACTCCAAATCTATATTTCACATGATTCTTTCCTCCTATTCTATACTTAACAATCTTGATAAACTAAATATTTTTCATAAAAGTTTGCCTGGCCTGCAACTATTACAAATCGATCATAAAGCTATTGCTGAAATGCAGATATATTCGTGTTCCTTTGCATTTTATAGCCCATATAAAATGAAACAACAAAAAGCCTTATTATAGGTTAATCATAATATTCATCAGCATCATAACTTTTTTATGGTCACTATTATCATCATCAATGTTTTATTATTATCTTTATCTATTATTTTATTATTATCTTATCTACATTTGTTTGCTTATTTACACTGTTGAAATACGGTCAGAGGTCTTGAGCCCTTTACCCCCAGTAACCTAAATAAATAGGCTAAACAGGGCTTTCATTTTGCAATATAGTATATTCTAGGCTTGCATCAAACTTTATTGTGTTGCATGTAATATTATAACCTTATTCAAATGTTATAAAAGGTGTAGACTGTTAGGGTAGTCTATTATTATTACGTTTTCAACAGAAGGCAATCTTTAAAAAAATTTTTTTCACGGAATATAGCCTAAAAAAAGTTTGAAACTAAAAGCGCTGAAACTTGTAGCCTAATGATGAACTATTGACTGCCTTGTACTGGTGAACGGTTGACTATCAATACCTTTACAGCAGTGCACGAATGCCAACTGAATCAGTAACTCTGCATAAGGGCTCCTCCTACAGGTGACTAGCAACAAGCTTGCAACATGGCGGTGGTATTAATACAGATAGTTAGCTAACTATACTAGTCATTGTTTTTGATACACTTTCCCCTTTTAAAGCCTAATGTTTTAAATAAATTGTATAGAACATAGAATTATCAGAATTAGAGATCACACACAAGTTGTTATAGTTGTTTCCCTGTGGTTTTAGCTTCTAATCTCTGCACGCAGGAGTAGCCTTACAACAATACAGAAAAAAATAGGAGGAGCTAGAGATAATATGAAAGCATTACATGAGGTAAAATACTTCCAATTTTAGTGCTTATTTATTTTATTTTAATTTTATTTAACCTTTATTTAACCATAAAAGCCACATTGAGATTAAAAATCTATTTTTCAAGTGTGTCCTGGCCAAGACAGGCAGCAAGAAAACAATTAGTTGCAGACATACAAAACGTATAACATATAACAGAATCAAAGTTTAAAATAGAAAGAGAAAATAAATAAAATTATAAAAAATAAATAAATGAATAAAATGTATATATATTTAAAAAATAACAGGGACAGTTTTCCTAATTAAAACACTGACATCCTGATGTGCCTACCTCTAAATCCTTTAGGATAGATTTAAAAGCATTTAACGAAACCAGCTCCTTGAGATTTAAGATAGTCTGTAATTTATTCCAGGTGTAGGGAGCAGCGTATTTAAAAGCCTTTTTACCCAACTCGGTACGGGCAATTGGAACATTTAGTAAAAATAAATCCTGAGAGCGTAGGCAGTACTTTTCAACCTTTTTCTGATGTATGTAATTGCATAAATATGAAGGAAGGAGGCCATGAATTGCCTTATAAATAAAAATATGCCAATGATTTAGTCTGCGGGTGGTCAACGCAGGCCAACCAACCCTGGTGTACAAGGAGCAGTGGTGAGTGAAGGCTTTACAATTTGTAACAAACCTGAGTGCCCCATGGTAGAGAGTGTCCAACACATGGAGACACTGCAAGGATGCATGCATATATATAATATCACCAAAATCCAGCACAGATATAAAAGTTGCCTCAATGAGTCTCTTTTTTACCTCAAAGGAAAAACAAGACTTGTTTCTAAAATAAAAACCCAGTTTCAGCTTTAGTTTCCTCGGAAGGTGTTGTATGTGTGGTTTAAAAGAAAGAGAGGCATCAATTCCTAAATATTTATATGTCAGAACAGACTCAATCTTGTTTCCCTGTAGAGTAATAATAGATGGTAGATTTAGTGGCTTTTTTTTTGAGTTGGTGAATATCATAAGCTTTGTTTTGTCCGCATTCAGAACAAGCTTCAACTGAGAAAGGTT
Source organism: Aldrovandia affinis (assembly GCA_029706075.1). Lineage (NCBI taxonomy): Eukaryota > Metazoa > Chordata > Actinopteri > Notacanthiformes > Halosauridae > Aldrovandia > Aldrovandia affinis. The sequence continues at coordinate 13,274,222 of JAINUG010000004.1, forward strand.
ATCTTGTATAATATTAAATGCATGTTGAAGCTGACAGAGGGGGGCAGAGCAGTATATGACAGTATCGTCAGCATAAAAGTGGCATTGTGCGTTGGTTACCCCTTGATTAAGACCATTAATATAAATAGTAAATAAAAGTGGTCCAAGGACCGATCCTTGGGGCACACCCTTGGATACACTAAGGAGGCTTGAGGAGAGTCCCTCAGCTTGAACACATTGCATCCTGCTGGTTAGATAGTTTTCAAACCAATGGACATTTTGTTCTGACAATCCAACCACAAGAAGCCTGTGCTTCATTAAAACATGATCGACAGTATCAAAAGCTTTGGTTAAATAAATAAAAAGAGCTGCACAATGTTTCCTATTTTCCAGAGATTCAATAAAATCATTGACAACTTTTAAGGTTGCAGTGGTTGTACTATGTCGTTTCCTAAAACCTGACTGGTACTCAGATAAAATGTTATTAGTATATAAAAACTCTTTCAACTGGTCACTCACGAAAGTCTCGAGAACCTTAACCAGGACAGACAGTTTGGAAATGGGCCTATAGTTGTTTAAAAGTGAAGTATCACCTCCCTTCAGTAGGGGAATGACATGGGCGTATTTCCAAATAAGAGGGATTTCATTTGAGACTAGTGAGAGATTAAAAATATGTGCCAATGGATGAGCAATATAATCAGCTGATAATTTAAAAAAGTATGGCTCAAGTTTGTCTGGGCCAGCTGCGTTTTCGGTGTCTAAAAGCTTAAGAGCTTTATGAACCTCTATTGTGGAAATTAGATTAAAACTAAAAGATTGACTTGGAGTTTCATGATTGTCAGAACAGACTGGAAGAGATGTCACTGGTGAAGGATTGAGAGATTCAAAAACGGAGCCAGAAGCAATGAAATGCTTGTTAAAGCACTCAAGAATTTCAGATTTATCCGAAATGGGAAGAGAGTCCTTAACAATGCATGGTGGTAATGTTATTCCATTTGAATTTTCAGTTAGGGACTTAATAGCCTTCCAGAATTTATTTGGATCATTTAAAGTTGTAGTGGTTTGAGTTTGAATATAATTAGCTTTTGCCTTTCTGACTGCAAGTGTGCATTTATTACGCAGTTGCCTCAAAAGCAGCCAATCAGCTTCAACCTTTGTATTCCTTGCTTTGTTCCACGCCACATTGCGATCATGAAATAATTGTGATAAATCAGCAGAGAACCAAGGGTTATCACGGCCCTTACTTCCTAAAAGGAGCATGCTTGTCAATAATTTCAACGAAGCTGTCATTTCCAAGCATTTTCAACATCCGCAATAAGACTAATTCTCTCCCAATTAAAACGAGCTAGATCATGAAAAAAACCCTGTTCGACAAAATGTTTCATGTCTCGCTTTATAATAAAACGAGGCTTAGTTTTGGGAATTTTGGTGTGTCTGATAGTAGCAACTACACAGTGATCGCTAAAGTCATTGACAAAAACAGAAGCAGATGAGTATTTATGAGGAACATTAGTTAAAATTAAGTCAATTAGAGATGATTTCTCAGAAACTTTAAGATTGGATCGAGTGGGACTATCAACTAGTTGGAAGAGATTGAGCGAGTCAGTATAAACTTTAAAATCATCTGACACCGGTTGTAGCCAATCCAAGTTAAAATCACCCAACAAAATGATCTCATTATAATTTAATCCCGATAAGAGGTGCATTACGGAGGGCAGAGAATCATTTGCAGCAGAAGGTGGTCTGTAGGAACCAACGACAGTGATGTGAAACTCATCCGATACCGCAAGATCGAGCGCCAAAAGTTCAAACTGTTTACTCACTGATTTGGAAAGTAACACTTTAACATGAAACCTTCTTTTAGTAAAAATTACAACACCTCCGCACTTTTTGGGTCGATCAGTCCTATAAACATTATAGCCATTAATACTAATATCTTTGTCCACGACAGATTTGCTAAACCAAGATTCGGATATAACTATTACATCTGCGTCAGTTGATTTTGCCCAGATACGAATCATGTCCATTTTAGCAAGCATACTGCGTGCATTCATGTGGATAAAACCTAATCCAGATCTTGACTTCAAGTCGGCAGGGGTATTTAAACATGAATCAATTGGGCCAGGATTTAAATGGACATTACCAGATATTAACAACAAAAGAACAATCAAACATCTCTGCATCTGCACTATGTATGGATGTTCTTTCTTGGTATTTACCAGTCTTCACTGTTGGAATTTACAGAGATGGTGAAGTTGTCTTTCAGAACCGAGAGACTGGGCAAACTGAGTAGGTCCAGCGAGTTAGTGGAAAGGAGTTGATGTAACGATTTGTCGACCATTGCGGGGGTAGATGTAAACTTTCCCCGGCATGTAACATCCATATTGGGAGCGTGAGAAAAATCGGTCCCGTGAGATCTCCCACCCATACAGCATAGAGTTATTAAACAAAGGACAGCAAAACGCAGTGACATTGTTACAAATGGTTCAGTAAGGCTTTAAATTAAATGAGCGAGAAGAAGAGATAGTCACAGGTGTCCAGTCAGTGTGCCTTAGCACATACAGAGAAGCTCACCCGGAGCAGCAACCAAAAGACTCGCACCGCCGCGCGTGTCAATGAGGAGTCGATGCCGTGGCTGGGGAAGCCCGCGGGACAGGAGGCCCAGAGCAAACCGGAGCAGGGGCGATCACAGTCCGAAGGCAGTAGAGACGTCAGCAGAGGCCTTATGACTATGTTTTCTGCACAACACTGTAGAATGATACTGAACTAGGAGTGGGGTGAACTGAACGTGGCGCTAGCACTGCCCTCAGTGCCCTCCCTGAGCTCACTGAACCACAAAATGATAGACCCCAAACGGAATCAGAACTGAACGAATCACATAAACAAAATAATTTGAATCAGCAAAGTGATTCATAAATTCCACCACTAGTTGGTGAGAGATCTCCATCTCAATATGGGGAGATTATAACCAAGTTGTTTGGCTATCTATACGATATTTATTGCAGAAATTGCTAAAAAGCTAGCAGCTAGCAGGCTTACTAGCAAATGTCAGGTAGCTTTACTTTTGTACACCTGAATCTATCTGTTAAATTACCATTAACTGTGCAGTTCCTAAAATAACTGTTAAGTTTCAATGTTGTCAGGGGATGTGCCCAGCAAGCAAGCACCTATCACACTACTGCCGTTGCGTTTTGCAAGTCGGTACTAAACGGTCCGCTAGCAGCCAGGGCCTTCACCAACTATTTTATCTTCTCTTAATAACAGCTGATCCTCATCACAACTGCCTCGTCCCAACTCTCGTTAGCGGACCGCTGTAGTGCTAACCAGCTGGGTAGCTAGCTAGCTGTGCAAAGTTAAATGTGCTTTGTGTTTAAAAGTAACATTAAAACAGTCCACACTGTAGGACATTGTTGATATTGTTGCCTGTACTGTGTTGTTGTTGTTATCATATTGTAATATGTAATATTGTAACTAATGTAGTGGTGTGATATTTAGGGAAGTACGGGAATCAGGAATTCATTCCAAGCTTGAATCTGGAACCGGTTCCAAATTTAGGAACGTAACAATTCTGGTTCTTCGTTGTCTTGTTGTTAAGTTGCGTCCGATAAAGCTAAGATATAGTATCAAATTGTATAACTATGGCATTATATTGAAAGTGTCAACATGATCATTGTTCTGAGTTGACATAACTCTGTAAATAGAAGGCTCTGGGGAATCTCTAGTGGTGAAGAGTGCTATAAAGCCAAGAAAGAACACAACGTTGACCACTATTCCAGTGTAGCAGGCAGCATAGCCTACATGCTATAGTCATATGGCTATCTTAATTAGCTAGCTGTTTAATCTACCTAGCTAGATTTAGTCAAATAGCTAGCTACGTAACATAATTTGCGTTCTCCAGACGAAAATGTATAAAAAGTTGTGCCAATTTCTTGGCAATGTGTTATTGAAAAACATAAGTAGCATGCTGATTACCAGCTAGCTATGTGGTTTGACAATGGATAGAGTTTGTGTTCCTACCATCTACCATAGTTTGCTACTTCAGCAGTTTATCTTGAAACCCCACAACAGCTTCAGGTAAGACAGACCGCTCTCTAGTCCCTCAGGGTTCACCCACACAAACCTTTTTTAGACGTTGCCTCAGGCATTGTTTTGTTACAACTTGTTTGGTTCCTTGAAGTAAATTATCTAGTAGCCTAGCTAGCTTAGCAACTTGTGGTGTCCAAAGTACTGGATTGAGGGGAAAAAAGATGCACAAAGCTGGCAGATGACACAATAAACAAATGAGAATGGATTGCAGTAACAATATTTTACCACATCAACCGTATACGGAAATGCTGTTTGTTTATATGCAAGGTGTGAGTGTGAGTCAAGAGGTCAACAATACACATCGGTACTTTTGACAAAGTGGGCATTCTATGCTGACGCTTATCATGGGTGTTATTTGTCAGTATAATGTTGGCAACAGGAGAAGACAAATCGGAGCATTTACATTAATCCGATACCGGATATCAGATATGGAAACGCTCAAACCATATCTGATTTCTTGAGTTTAAACCAGATTTTTTTAAATGTGACGTGTATGGGATATGGATTAAATCCCGAAATCTTGTTTAGATTACTAACTTGAGTTTGCCGCTTTCCTTATAAATTCAATTTAATTCTCAATTGTAATTCACCAACTCCCCAATAATGGCATCATGTAGAGCAAATCATAATTTAGTACTGTACAGGTATAATATTGTAGTGTACAGGTATAATATTGTAGTGTACAGGTATAAAGATACTGTAGTTCTGTACAGGTGTAATGATAGTTTACTTTTATTTTTTCACAAAATGTTCTGAATAAACATTTATTATACCTTCATTTCTATTGCTACTACTGCTACCACCACTTTCAATTATATTAATAAAGTACTTCCTATACTTACTGAAAGTAGTAATATACTATTTTAAATATACCACTTTAGCCTTTGGCAAGCAAACAGAGTTTCTTCTGGAGCTCTAGTAGCCTAGTTGTTATCATATTCATATAATGGGCAGAATGTGTTATCATGTCCATTATTTTGCACTTCCAATTTCAGTTTGAATGATTTAAGAGATTCGCTGCGCATAAGAGTGGCCCTGCAGTATACCGGGTTACGGTTGACACTTGGGCGAGTGCCGTCTCGGAAGAGGCGTCAGGTCGCATTTCGCTACCGGTTGCAGGACTACGGCAGCGAACTCACATTACTAGAGGGGGATTGACTTAAAAAATAGCGGGTCTAATTGGCTACCAAATTTAAAAAATAAAAATAAAAATAAAAAAGGAGTGATTACCAATTCCCTGGGTTGACAGGACCTGAATCCATAGTTGGGGAAGCAAACACTCTGGATAAGTAAACAGGGAGGAGGCAAAACCTTTTTTTTTTCTTCTTTTTTTTCCCCCTGGTCTTTGAACACTGCCTAGAAAAAAACTGAGGTCAAAACATATTGCATACACCTGTGAGCAGGTATACACTCATTGTGTTTGAGTCTCTGTGTTCTGTGTTTGTTTTGATTACTGGAGCACTTTACAAACTTTTGTCAGCTTTTGTGCCTCCTAAGAATCAATAAACCTTCAATTCTGAAGTTGTTCCCTCATCCTTTTCCTATTATTCACCTTTTGCGCACCTTTCTTTTTTTTACACCACTTTTTAAATTCAGATTTTGCTCTAATTTTCATAATCCTAGGTAAATATCCATGGTAAACAAGCACGTTTCACCAAAAATCCATTCATGTTTTATCCATTGAGCTGCTGCAGTCAGATGCAGTGGCAGTGGGTGAAGTGTTCCGTGAGACGTATTTTCACACGCAGCTGAAATCTGAACTGGAGGACCTGCCCGGCTGTGAACTCCTTTCTGTTCATCTGTGCATTGATCTTTCGGACAGTTCACAATCCCTTCCCTTGTACAGTGGAACACTGAAAGCAAAGTTTGTGCTCCTTCTACTACAATGTTTACTTAATGTGGAAGCTCAAATGGTCCACGAATCACACCCTCCTGCTCTCTGAATGGCCTAGAAATTAAAGGACTGACTGCCAATTAGGAATATGCATGTAAATGGGTCCTGGTGCATCTATGGTGGCTAACTTGCATGGTAACATGGACATATTTTCTGTGCCAACTGCCCAGTTGCCTACAGTCACTGTATCCTGCACAGGTCTTATGACACTGCTGAGTGGTATATTTCACACTATTTGTGATGTGGTTTAGTAGAGTGAGCAGTATATTTTACACTGTTTGTGATGTGTTTTAGTAGAGTGAGCAGTATATTTCACACTGTGATATGGTTTAGTAGAGTGAGCTGTATATTTCACACTGTTTGTGATATGGCTTAGCAGAGTGAGTGGTATATTTCACAGTTTGTTATGTGGTTTAGTAGAGTGAGGAGCAGCAGCATCTCCCCACATACCATGAATCACTCAATAGCTGACTGATTGTTTTGACTAAATCCTTTTATTGAACATATCTAAAGAATGTCCAGCAGCTCTACTATTTTTTGCACGCTTTGCACGATTCAGGAACCAAGCTGTGGCGTTGCCAATGGCCATGAATCGCACACAGGCACGCCATATACCATGGTGCAGATTGCTGCTGACCCCATTTAAACAAGAGGTCATTAAAATCACAGTGTAACACAGGTGATGTGTGTTTTGATGGTGTATAACAGATCACTACACACAGAGGTGTGTACCACACAAAGAGCCATGTGAACGCAATATGATCATTTGCCATGTGAAGTCAACTCATATTAGTTGTTCTTCTCTGGAGGCAAGGTCTAAGACCAGGCAGCTAAACGACAAATAAATCAATAGCACTCTCCTTCTAGCTGCTCTCTCTCTCTTGTGTGTATGAGTATGTGTGGGGTGGGGGGCCTGGGTAATTTATATTCCATTTAAAAGACTGAAATATCCTAGCTTCCGCGGAGGCGTGTGCAATATTTTGGGTCATCAACATAAGGCACACAAAACCTTAATGTATTCCGTTATAGAACAGTAGTAATCATCGCTAAATTAGTCTGTGCCGTATATATTTTAATATTTCCTATACCATCCTAACTTGATAGAGGGTGAGTTTATTTAGGGCTCGGTAATCCGGCATTGAGAGTGACGTAAAAAGGTAGCTGCATGCATGTTGTACTTGTCACGTATTCTCGGTGTTCCACAAGAGTGCTGACTGAAGAATTATGACAGCTGTCATTTTGTAACGTCAATGTGGACCTTTGAGCCTTTGGGACTCAAATTGAGCCCACTACGCGATATAGACATCCTAAGATATGTTTAATTTCACAAGCACACAATTAGACCGGCAAATATAATATCTGTCTGCTCGCATGTTATTGTTACACTAATACAGATAATTAATACAAACACTTAACCTCTTGTATTTTGAAAATCTAAAATACAATTAAGTAATAAGTGCGCGGGTCAGCCAGACCTTGTAGCTAGGCCTTGACGTCGCAAAACAGCTATACACACCAAAACAATGTGTAAACTGCGGAAAACGAAAGCGTAGTTTTCGCAGGCTAACGATTTCCCAGCGACCGACAAAAATACTGAAACACCTTACCCAGGGAATGGTCTTCTTTAAACATCCATTTCATGTTTGCAGATTCCTTCCTGTTGTTGGATGTTGAAATCAAAACGTAACTTTAATGACAGACTATATTATTATTGTTATGTTATATAAAAATGAAAACTGAAAACTAAAACGACAACAATGTAGCAAAATAAGCTTCAGACGTCCGGGTCCAACCCAAGCGATGATGTCACTCCTCGATCATACCATTGACCACAGATGGGGGAGACCGATATGAATGCGAAAGCAAAGACATATCATCTATTGCTTTATTTTGAGTTATTTAGGTTATCGTTCTAGTTGTTTGTAAATATTACCTTACAATATACCGCAAGGTATGTAAAAAGCTTTATCGGTGTATATTGTGCTTAGTAGTGCAATCCTGGACTGTAGCTCTCATATGTTTATATGCGTCTGTAAGTGTGCCTACCCCCCCCCACCTCCAACTTGATTAAATACTGTACATGTTTGTAAACATAGACAGCGTTCCCCGTTAGCACTTAGGCTGAGCAGTATTTCACACTGTAATTGAAAAACACATAAACTGTGACATAACTGTCACGAATGGGCCACACAAATCTTTTAAATTAACTTTGCTTACTCACAAGGTGTGACGTTTTACAACTGAATATGAATATGAAAAATATGCTATTTAGCTAAAATGTAAAGGTACATTCGTGAATCATAATTGAAACTCTATTTCAAAGCAGTTTAAATAGACAGTCTGACATTAAACCTGTTGGAATCACCTTTGTAACTAACAGCTTAGTTACAGTCCTTTCTAATGCCATGTATGTGCTGTAGTTTGTCTTAAGCAATGCAGCATTCCTTTCTGCAGGTGTGGGATCTCTGATCAGTGTGCAGGTATGTGATCTCTGATCAGTGTTCAGTTGTGGAATCTCTGATCAGTGTGCAATCTCTGATCAGTGTTCAGTTGTGGGATCTCTGATCAGTTTGAAGGTATGTGATCTCTAATCAGTGTGTGTGGGATTTCTGATCAGTGTTCAGGTGTGTAATCCTAACAGAGTCATCATGTGGGGAAAAATAAGCTCTAACTGTCACTGGTCTTTGGTGTACTGTCACATCCCATGGTCTGGAATCATACCCATACCAGTGCTGACTGTGACTGGGAGTCCCACAGGGCAACTCATAATTAAGTATGTATTGCCCAGAAACTGCAGCTTTCAATTGGCAGGGTTTCCCCCCCACCTTGTCGCATATTAGTGATGCCTGCAGTCCACCTATGACAGCTGCACAAGAAGAGCAGTCCTCTAGTGCAATGGCATCTCAGTGAGCCGTCAGCTGGTGGCCTGGAGAGTGAGCAAAAGCACTGGATGGCTGCACACGTTTTGGAGGACAAATTTGGTTGGTGTCAGATATGTGAGATGAGAGGTGAGAGGGAGGCAGACCTGTGATTTAGATAGGATATAATATGGGGGATGGGGGGGGGGACTGAAGAGACAATGTTATTATGATTATGCAATAATTATAATTATATTGCTTATTTCAGGATAACTGTGATAAAATGCAACAATATAATTTGAACACAAGATGTTTTGATTCAGTTGTATGGATAGATTTGTAAGACAATGCATTGTGGAAATATTCACCCCATTCACCAATAATATGGGAATAATCTCTATGAAATCTCAATTTTTTAATAAAATCATCAACAAAGTGGAGGGATTCCAACCTCACAAAGGAAGAGTGCATGCTAGCTTTTGTTTCAAGTTAGTTGCAGAAGGAAACGTGGTAGAAAAATGTAGTGTCTGCACTGTTAACACATATGTTCATACGTCAGTGTGTCAAGTTTGCAATAACATTTAAGAACAAAGAATCCTCATGAATGCGAGCCAAAGCATCAATGAAAATTATGATGCGTGTAAATTGGCTTAATTGTTCCAGGCAAGAGTTCCACCTAATCATTTACCTTAATTATAGGCACTGGCTAACAGCTTAAATATACTAATTTAGTGATTGTCATTGATGCTTTGAGGCTGTTTTACTGCCAGTGGTCCAGGGGCTCTTGTTAAGATCAATGGCATAATGAATATCACCAAGTACCAGAATTGAGAATTAGCTTGCTTCCTAGAGATGAGTGGCAAACAAAAACAAAAAAATAGAGGGTATAATTGGCCACTAAATTGGGAGAAAAACTGAAAAAAAAAAAAAAAAATAGTGAAAAATTGTAGTGAAGGTTGCCCACTGCAGTCAGGGTTTGAGCTCTGGCCAGGAGTCCCGTTCGGGGCAGAAAATGGGAGGGAAGTTGGCATGAGCTCATCATGTACAAGAGTGGCTCTGTGTCTAACATAACATAACATAACATAAGGGGAAGACGAGAACAGGCCATTCAGCCCAACACTGCTCGTCCATTCCTACCACTAATCTGCTCACATGCTTAGTTTATCCAAAGGCTAGAGTGTCTAACACTGGATCGAGCCTAGCCTTGAATACCCCTAGTGTCTCAGCCTCTACTACATGTCCAGGCAAGCTATTCCACACATTGATCACTCTGTGTGAAAAAATATTTCCTAGTGTCCGTGTGAAATTTACCCTTTGTCAGTTTCCATTTATGCCCCCTCGTTCTGCTAACCGAACTCAACTTGAATAATTTCCTAACATTCACTTTGTTAATTCCTTTAATAAATTTAAAAGCCTCAATCAAATCTCCCCTAAGTCTCCTTTTACGAAGCTTGAACAGTCCAAGCATCTCTAGCCTTTCCTCATAACACTTGTCTTTTATGCCTGGAATGCCTTGCTCGTCTTTGGACCTTTTCCAGCGCATCTATATCTTTTTTGTAATGCGGTCCCCAGAACTGCACACAATATTCCAAGTGTGGCCTAACAAGGGCATTGTATAGGGTGCGTATGATCTCCTTCGATTTGTACTCTATACTCTTGGCTATGTATCCCAGCATCCTGTTGGCTTTTTTAACTGCTACCGCACATTGACCAGTCCCTGACAAGCTTTGATCAACTAGTACTCCTAGGTCTTTTTCTACGTGTGCACATTCTAGTTTTCTACCTCCCATAAAATAATCCTGTCCTATGTTTTTATTCCCCACATGTAGAACTTTACATTTAGTTGTATTAAATTTCATTTGCCAGGTTTCTGCCCATTTCTGGATTCTATTCAGATCGTCTTGGATTACTTTAGTAGATTCCTGACTATTTGCTAAGCCTCCCAGTTTTGTATCATCTGCAAATTGAACTAATGTACTTTCAATGTCCATATCAATGTCATTTATGTAAATGATAAAGAGCAGTGGTCCCAGCACCGATCCCTGCGGGACTCCACTTCCCACTATACCCTCCTCGGATAAGATCCCACCTATTATTACCCTTTGTGTTCTATCCAGTAACCAGTTCCGAACCCACTCTAAAATGCCACCTGTAATTCCTACTGCTCTCATTTTGATAATGAGTTTGTCATGTGGCACCTTATCAAATGCTTTTGGAAATCTAAGTATATAATATCATACGCCTTTCTCTCATCCAGACACTTGGTTGCTTCCTCAAAAAATGTCAGCAGATTTGTCAGACATGACCTACCCTTGCAAAAACCATGCTGGCTATCCCTTAGGATGTTGTAATTTTCTAGAAATACTTCTAGTTTATCTTTAATAATAGATTCTAATATTTTGCATATGATGCAAGTTAAACTAATAGGCCTATAGTTTCCTGGATCAGTACGGTCCCCTTTCTTATATATTGGTACCACAATACCCTGTTTCCAGTCATTTGGTACTTCACCAGTCTTTAAAGACAGTCTAAAAATACTTGCCAGTGGTTTACAAATGATCTCGCTTAACTCCTTTAGTACCCTGGGGTATATGCCATCCGGGCCGGCTGCCTTATTATTTACCGGAGTTGCGGTTAACGGCTTGGCAGTTTCCGTCTCAGAGGAGGCAGGTCACTGCCGGTCCCAGAGCTACTTGCAGTACGAGGGGGTTGATATGAAAATAGGGTACAATTGGCTACTAAATTGGAAGAAAATGTGGAAAAATCTGAAACATTTTTTTTAAAATAAATGGTTTCATGAAAACAAAATCAATGTTTTACAATGGCCATCTCAGTCTCGGTTCTGCATGGAGGAATAGTCCAAGATCCCTCCAAATGTGTTTACAAACTTATTAAACATTATATAAATAGACTCCATTATCTTTACCAGGGGAGGCTGCACAAAGTACTAAAAACAGGGGTGTCAATAATTCATTTTTTTGTGGGAAAAAATAAATAATATGAAAACTGTTCTTTTTGTAGATTCCATTTAATCATTAATAAAGTCAAATATTTTCTCCCTGTTGAAAAATTACTATATATCTCAGTAATGGTATTATTTGCTTTCTACCGTCTTTTTTTCTCATTTTCATCAAGGTTGCCAATCATTTTGGACCAGATTTTTGGTGTATGTATTATGTGAGTGTGCACCTACTGATATTAATTGAATAATTATGATTGGTCCGATGCAATTGCCTGGCACGCTCTCCGGTTCACATATTATAATTATACACAATAAGGACATCAAATGGTACATTTTCCTGTTACAATTTACTTTACTCCTGTTACAATTTTTCACCCTGTATATGGGTTCATGAAAACAACAAAAAATCCAATGATCAGGTGTCCTGTTTTTTAACAAACCTAGTTCCTAACCAGTTCCTAACACACCCCATTATCCAGAATTGAACCCTGATCATGCCAGTACTGACTACGGCCATGAGTCCCACAGGCTGAATTGGCTTCAGCTTCAGCTTCAGTCCCTGCCTCATGCAATAGTGTCTTTAGTACCCAACTGTGCAGGATGTGCAGCTCAGATGGTGGACTGCAGTTAAGAGCCCTCCTTTTTTAATACACTGGCTGCTTGATGTCTTGTAGTAAATATGTAGTCTGAATTGGATATGGATCTGACTTTATTTTCACTATTCTTGACTACCTCCGGTACAGTAGATGACAGGATAGCTAATGACTGAGTCGGCTCTGGCCGGGAGTGCCACTAGGTGGCGGCAATTGGCTGTCCGCCCCAGGGAGGGGGGAGGGAAGCTGACATGAGTCCGCTGCGTACAGGAGTGGCTCTCGAGTACCGGAGTTATGGTTGACAGGCTTAGCGAGTGCCATCTTGGAGGAGACAATGCTTTGTCTCTGTCACTTTCGGTCACAGGGCTACGGCAGCAAACTTGCAATATGAGGGGGGTTGACATGAGGGTGTAATTGGCTACTAAATTGGGAGAATAATAAAGATGAAATCAGAAACAAAATTCTTTAAAAAGATAGCTAATAACTGTCCATATAGTTTTTTTGTATGAGTTTAAAGGCTTTAAAATAAGGTTGAGAGCTGACTTCTCTATAGTTTTTCCAGCTAACACAGCAAGGTAGCATTACATTACATGCATTACTAATCAGTGCTAGAGTTAGATAGCAGTCTTGTGATAGTTAACGTGCCAACTAATTTACTTGAACTGCTAAAAATATATTTTAGACATAAGTTATTGAGTTACAGTGTTATTCATTCATTAATTCATTTTACTCCAGTCCCTCCACCACCAGGACACCTCTGCCCCAAGGACAGCTCTACTCTCAGGCCAGGAAATGACATTCCACTGGAGAACTGGATCTGGTCTCTTTATTTGTGGATGCATGATGCTGTCTTGCTAAAGCTTTCCTCCACCGGAAAACAGCTGAAAACGCATTAGCAACAACTCCAGTGGATTTCCATGCTTTGTTTTACAGAGGGTTCATGTGGATAATATTCATATTTGTAAACACTATATCCATATGAAGTTTGCTGTTTTGAACTTGCCGGAAGTGGCCGAAACCTGAGTGCATTATTATACAGTATATTGGATGCTCTGATGCATTTGAATGCGCTGTTCTGAAAGCTAAATGGCTAATCGATTTGTGGATGTGAAGTTCTATAGAATGCAGTGACTATTAATGGGGTAAAAATACGTTTGTGATGTGGTACAGGGTAATAGAAGGGTGTGGCACTGCAGGGAGGTCACATTTTGTATTTCCCTGAGCTTGTAGTGAATCTGATAGGGCTCAATTCAGTGGAATTCGCAGCCGAATAGTGTAGTGCAGGTTTTGACCGCAGGATGATGCTCATAGAATGCTATATGAATGTATGCATTACGGATTTGTGCGGAGTGGTATTCTTGTGACCGGTACTGGTCAAAACACTAGGGGGCATCCATGGAAGGGTTAAATCTCCCGCTTGATAAATGTGAGATTTAAAAGAGATAAAAGTGCGAGGCACACTGCAAAAAACAGTGTTGCTTCAAGCTTTGCATCAACATGAAGCTCTATGTGAGCTTAGACTTATGTTCCGTTCACATGGAGCTTCATGTTGACGCAAAACTTGACGCAACTTTCACTTCACGCAATTTCAATTTATTATTAGTATAAATTCTCACCTGTGGACGGTCTTTGCCGCATCCTTTTTTGAAAGTATTACCACACCCATACACCGAGAACCATGTCATTGTGGTGAAAACAATACCCTCAGCTGAATCATTTTGATTTGTAGATGTTTTATGAAATAATAGACATTACAAATATTGCATTTTTAACAGTGTAAAACAGTGTAAGCGTTTTATAAGCATATTAATGCACTCCAGTCAGTGGGTTATCAGTTATTGTTATGGGAATACCAATAAGGACATTATTATTTATTTATTTTATTTTATTTATTGTTTTATTTTCTAAGGACATTCAACTAGTCTGCCACTACTGATACACTACTGATACTGATACTAGCTGGGCCTGCAAGTGGAGGATGGGCTCCACCTCTACGGCTTCCTCCTGAGATTTCTCTTTTTTTCTCTTCCCACTGGGGAGTTTTTTGCCTAATTTTATGACTTTTGGGGGGTTCAGGCTTGGTATTTTCATGTTTTCATATTTTCTGTTTTCTGTAAAGCGTCTTTATGACAGTACTCTGTAAAAAGTGCTATGCAAATAAAATTTAATTGAATATTGCGTCCCACCCACTTCCGGTGACTTCTATGGCGGAAATAATGTGCCAATATTAATTAATGAATTTAAAAAATTCATTAAAAGTGAAATGTCAACATAAATAAATGCAAAATACTTATTTCCACATTCATATATTTATTATTTAGTAAAACGCCTGAAAAGCCGTACAGACCAGATCAGTCGATTCCAGTTGTTGATGATCACCATGTGATCAAACCTAGCTAGGTAGCTTAGTGTTGAGAGAGACACTATTAATTATTTAATTCAATGCAGTGGCGGAACTAGAGTTTTATATATGGGGTGGCCAGGGGGTGGCCAAGGCTACTTCAGGGGGTCCATAGACCATGACAGAAAATGAGTGTGTAACCCTAACCTGGCATCTAAGGAGCATGAATGAATCCTATGATTGCTGATTAGAGGTAGAAGTGATAATTAACTTAACCCGGAGTTCTTCAATGTGGCAGATAGTGTAGTCCACTAGGGTTACTTCACTGGAATGCTTTAACATACTATGAATAGCCAGTGTCTCCACCTGGGAACTGCAGCTCAACTTCTCTCTTCCTCGCACGCACGCTCGCACGCACACACACACAGTACTGTACTCACATACTGGAGAGACTTGGGTCACTCTGTTTTCATGAATATACTGTATAATCTGGGTCTGTGTATTTTCAGAAAATAAAGCTCAAGCACAAAGGAGATAAGATGGCATTTGTGTGTGACATCATTTGCATAGTTTATTTATGGAAGTTACAAAAAAACACACAGAAATTTGACATACCAGGTATGACCAACTTGTACAGACCTCTCCGATCCACCCAATTCAAACAATATGTTTTTTTCTGTCTGACTGAAAACACAAGATATGCCTGCACAAAATATAATAATATAACTAAAGACATTTGTTATTTTTTCTTTAAATCGTTGGTTTCATCTACAATTACACTAAGATTGTCAAATAATTACCCTTGTTGTGAGAGTCATCAGACTGGGCATGTGACTGTCTGCCTGGTAGATGCTCTGACCTGGTGGTGGTAGACTGGGTCCTTGTGAAGTCTGACCACACTAGCCTCAGGTAGGGAGCTGCTCTGGGGTCTGGTGGTGATGTAAGGGCTGGGGTCTGATGGCACCTGATCTGCCTGTTTGTTCTCCTTTAAAAATAAGTCTGATATCTCTCCCTTTCTTTTCATGATTGTTTTAATTGACCCTATGCAAAAATAAGACTGTCTATGGTTACATCGAAGCATCCAATTACCCACATTTTAGTCCAATCTCAATCTTAATTACAAATCCCCATTATCATAACTGTAACTTAAAATCAACTACCAGCCTAAGTTACTTACCCTTCTCTGCAGTAGGCAGCTATAGTTTCTTACACCTTTAAGATAGCAAACAGGCTATCTGCAAATTGTGGTAATCTTTTGAGTAACGTTAACAGGTTGATGATAACAATTGTTCGTTTTGAGTTCATGGATTTCAAATAGCTAAATGTTAACTTGCTGAATACTGACAGCCGTACTAGTTACCCCACATTAGCTAAACTCTCGTATATGGGGCATTCTACCGAATTAGTTCAAAGTGCGGTCCCACAACAAGAAAAACTATTTAACAAAACAATTAAGTATTCAGACATAGATATTTACTAAGAATATGTTATGATCTATTTAAACCCAAGGCATTAAATGAGATAGTGATAAGCTAAATTTAAAAAAAAACCCATAATTTATAGGGTACTTTCTATTGGGAAGTAGCTGTCCCAAACCCTGACCCCTAAATTTAAATGTATGTAAATAACACTTTTACACATTTAACACATTTTTTTGATTTTGTTCAATGGTGTAATTTCAAAGATATTTATGATTAAGTTTAAACAGAAGTTGAAAGATTTAGATTTATTGTGGGTATAATTTTTAAATAAAAAAACTATACTCAAAAAATCTTGTCCCATGTTTTCATGTCACTACCGAAACACAGGTTTTAGTTCATTGGCTGAGCCTGGTTTTTAGCCACACCCCTGCATTTTTGACCAGGCAGTGACACTGCCTCCCTGTCCCTCATGGCTGCATGGTACATTACATTTTACATTTTAAGCATTTAGCAGACGCTCTTATCCAGAGCGACTTACAAGATGTGCATTAAATACAAGGTAAGAACAGTCATAGTTAGCGCACAAGATCAGTGCAGTAAACAGCAATAGACATCATTGCAGGCGTCTGCATATCATACCTGTAACACTGGGAAAGAAAAGGTTAGTGGGTTGTATTTTTTTTGTTTTGTTTTTTTGTTTTGTTTTTAGTACAGTGTAGAACAAGTAAACAGTGGTGACGACAGATTGACTAGATGGACAGTGTTCAGTGGTAGTGGAGTCTGAAGAGGTGGGTTTTGAGTCTTTTGCGGAAGATTGGAAGTGATTCCGCAGTCCTGGCCGATTGCGGGAGGTCGTTCCACCAACGAGGGACCAGGACAGAGAAGAGGCGAGACCGCGAGGAGCGGCTGCCAGGCACCCGGAGGGATGGGGCAGTCAGTTTGCCAGGGGAGGCGGAGCGGAGGGGTCTGGGCGGGGTGTAGGGAGTGATGACTGACTGGAGGTATGGGGGAGCAGTACCTCTGGCCGCTTGAAAAGCAAGCACCAGTGACTTGAATCTGATGCGTGCTGCGATGGGGAGCCAGTGCAGAGAGGAGAGTAGAGGGGTGACGTGGGTGAACTTCGGCTGGTTGAACACCAGGCGAGCAGCAGCGTTCTGGACTAGTTGCAGTGGCTTGATGGCACAGGCCAGAAGGCGGCCTGCCAGCAAGGAATTGCAGTAGTCCAGATGTGAGATCACCAGGGCCTGGACCAGGAGTTGAGTGGCCTCTTGGGTGAGTAGCTAAATCCCATACTTTTGAAATAAATGTGTTCCAAAGTCTGAAAATCGGTGTGTAACTTTAAGAATTGTCACCACCGAACACATATTCTCTTCAATTCACTTTTTGGGGTTTTATGCAAAATATTATGTTTTTATGTGTGTACACCTCTTCAAAGATGTGTATGCTAGCCATGTGCTTGCTAGCATTCTTTAGTTATGCTCAAAGTTAGGTAGAATTGTCACTACCGAAACAGTCACTACCGAAACATATGGTAAAGTTAAATCCATCATTTTAAATAAATGTGTTCCAAAGTCTGAAAATCAGTGTGTAACTTTAAGAATGGAACACATATTCTCTTCAATAAAGTAAACTTTTTGGGGTTTTATGCAAAATATTATGTTTTCAAAGCTGTTTGCTAGCCATGTGCTTGCTAGCATTCTTTAGTTATGCTAGCAAAATGGAATGTTCAATCATCTATTTTCAGTGTTTCCCTTACCATTGCCTTGGAGGGACCTCCCGTCCATCCTGAAAGACCCCAAAAGCAAAAAATAGCGGACTTTTACATCGCTAACATTTTTAGCATAAGTCAATGGAGTTTAACATAGCGAAAATTAGCATCGCGGCTAGCAGACATTTTTGACTGAGTGAGAGATGATGAAATCTTTTGACACCTCTTTTGACACCTTTGGATAGATGTTTTGGTGTGTGTGTGTGTGTGTGTGTGTGTGTGTGTGTGTGTGTGTGTGTGTGCGCGCGCGCGCAAGAGATTACATTTGTGTTCATGATCAGTTCATTCATTCAGATTCAACTGCATATCACTTTCTGGTGTATTTTTCTTTAAGATGTTGAATCTATTTGTTACAGACCTTTCGAGGATACATTAGTTCGCGTTCAGAAGCCTGACAGCAACAGCATAATATCAATGTTATTTGTCAATGTTTTCTTCTTCTTCTCTTTTACTGAACCCACTTGGGTAATTATTTTCCATTGATAAGTAATGTTTGTACTTTAAATGGTTATGGATGAACAATTGTTATGTCTTCAAAAATAAAATTATTTTATTGACCACAAAACATTTGTGTTTGTAATATTCCCAACATAAGGCATGTTATGAGTTAAGATTAAGCAATAAGGTTGAGAGAATATGATATAACCTTGCAAACAAAATACTGTGGTCACTACCGAAACAGTGCAGTCACTACCGAAACACTGGGTGTTTTGTAAAAAATAAAGTATATTGAGTTATAAACTAAAATACTATGATACTGATTGGTTAAATGTATGTTCAATTTCATCAATCATTAACTCTGAAATCAATATGATCAGTGTTATGCATTTTACAGAGAAAGATTGCATTTCGATTTTGATTAATTGTATATATTGAACTTTGAAATTTGGTAAAAATGTAATTTTTATTGATTTAATTGTGAAAACCTTCAAGAAAAAGTTTTGGGAATAAAACATACAAAATTTCTAAATATTTTCAACCTGACTTTGAACCTGACTTAGAATGGCCCATATACTGTAACTTACGACACTGCACTGTATATGCGTGGCGTGTATTACTAGCACAGATGTAAACATAATGTTAGGCTAGATCTCTCTTATCTGATTAACTGTCTGTAATGGAGCCAAATTGCCAATATGCATCTGCACTCAACTTTTGTAAAAGTTGTTCAGGAAACCTAAACAAGGATTGCCACCTTTGACTTCTGAAAATCCGGGAAACTTTTTGGGGGGGTGGGGTTGGAAACCATATGCACTTTGTAACCATTGTAACCTAATCATTGTAACCACACTTTGTAACCATTATAGCCTACTCTTATGCTCTATTCCGATGTTACATAGTAAAGCCTCTTACCTATATTTGCGCTGACGTAGGCCTACTTGCACTTGCAGAAGCATTCACACGTGTAGACGCACTCGCTCTGGCCTCGGGCTGCTGTCCCTTTACACTAAAATGAATGTGTACCATTGTTTAAAAAGGGGTATTTAATACATTAGCTAATATGAAAAAATTATTGCTCGCCAAAATTAACTGATGCATTATCTGCACCATAGGCACTAATTTGACTGACAGACAGGCCATTACTTGTTGACAATCTGCTCGTAAATATCTCTGCTAGTTTCCTCAGGGTCTTCGTAAAATTCCAATAGTCCATACTTAACACCCTCTGCTTCATGGAAATACTGGACTGTATATGGGTAAAGTTTAGCGTGGCCAAAGTTTAATGCGTCAGAACACACAGAAAAATAAGGAGCGTTTTTCAACACTTTTATCACTAACCTTATAGCCACAGTCTGTAGATAAGTAGCTATGTCCATGCTGCACGCCATGATATACTGAAGTTTTACCTTCATATTTGACTACTATTTTGGCTGGACATACAAGACAGGTTGCAGGAAATGGATCCCCTTGGGCAGACCTTACCCATTGTGCAAAATATTATTTTTTGGCCCATTCGGTGTTATGTTGTACAACGTTTGTTGCTGTTATCCTCCTGCTGTTAAAAATATAAGCAACAAACTAAAATGTAAACGTGTAAATGTTTTTGAAAAGCAGCTCGTTTGCTAACGTTACCGTTACTGAACCAACGGTAGAACTGTCACAAGCACACGCAACCCAGGCAGTTGCTAGGCAATAAGGTAATGCTCTCAGTTTGGCTTCCAATCAAATAAAATGACGTGGTTTTGTTTTTGCGACTTGTCGTTGGATGCATACGATAGTCACGTTGACAATCAGGAAGAAAACAGCACAGAGAGAAATGAAACGAGTCTGATGAAACCTCCGATTTCTTAGAAACAGTCATGAAACTATAGAAGTGCATTTCGACTAAAAACCGCTGAAAAAAAGAGAACAATCCAGGAAAATCCGGGACGGGTGGCAACGATAACCTAAACCCAGTGGTGGGCCGTCAGGGCCAGCAAGGCCTTCTCTGCTGGCCTAAACACTATCAGAATCACTGACTTACGTTTTAATATATTTTTTCCATGAATATGTATTAAATTATTCCCAATAGTCTATTCTCTTCATTTCATAGCTTTTCTCTTGGTTGCGCTGCTTCCAGTAGTGTATGTTTATGCTAGAGCTTTTATCCAATCATATTTCAGCCATCATGTGTTACCAGGGTTAAAGAAATCTGCCTTGAGGCCTTCAGAATCAACGGTGCGGGCGCCTGTAGCTTAAAATAAATGGCAATGAAACTGTTGCTTTAACCAATCAGATTTAGAGTTGGCGACACCGGGGCCATCTAGCAGGCGTACAGTAACGTCGGCATTTTCACGTCATTTGATTGGATGGTCAGAGAGCGTACTAGTCATAGCTAGCAAACTGCACCTGTAGCGATCTGCACAAGCTAAAATATATTTTTGTAGATTTAATAGCTGTTCTTTTTGTCATTTTATTAGGTTAATATTGATGCTTCTGCTTGAGATGATGTATGTGGCGCAGCTGTGGCTGCAGTGAAAGGAGACTTGTTGAATTGTGTTAATTGGGTTTCTTACTTTAGTAATGGCATTCATTCTCACTACATGAGAAACCTGTGACACCACTGAAGGCCTAGGTGTGAAATACACGGCCGCTACTGCCTAAACCCGACGCAAGTTAAAACTGCTTCAACATATGGTGCTTTCGCCGCAGGTCTGCCGCAGTTGTGTCAGTCACTCGCGTAACTCGTGAGTTGTGGAAATATTCTCTCTTCCTCGTCCTCGATTTGAAAACGCGCCGCCGGATGTCAAAATAAACGCTTCTTTCAACAAGAGGTGAAATGAGATGTCAATCAGCATCAAACTGCCAGTGATAGCGAATTAAATTTTAGGGTGGCACCCGGGGTGGCCAATCAGATATCAGGGGTGTCCAGTGCCACCCCGGACACCCCTCTGGCTCCGCCACTGATTCAATGTAGAAATAAATATAGAAATAATGAAATGTGAAAATAAATAAATAAATGTGGAAATAAATAATGTCATATGGAAATAAATAATGAAGTATTGTACATTTATTTATTTATGTTGACATTTCACTTTTTACTATTATTTTAATTAATTAATTAATTAATATTGGCACATTATTTCCTCAGCATTAATATAGAATTCATAGAATCAGCTGTCCAGTTCTTCGGTGGTCTCGCCCTGTGGTTACTATGAGGAATGGAGTGGACTCCATGGAAACCTCAGGACGCCAGATAGCAGGAAGTGAGTGAAAAATAGCGCGGCCTCGCAGTGCTGTGCGCGGCGATTACCATTTAGGGTTTACGGTTTCTAAAGTGGATTACAGTTTCTAATGAGGATTCGCTTGCTTGTCACGGCAACGAAGACGTTCCAGCAAAACAAAGGATACAGTTACAGTGTTATTAATCGTATTTCTCATGGCTGTTTATGAAGTTTATGCTCACCCTGCTCTGCTCAGATACAAAACCAGCGTTTGCACGAAAGCGACGCTGTTCTTCCTCATTGTTCTGTGTCTCACCTACATTCCGCCTTTGCTTGTAGCGTACAAGAGCCAAGGTAACGGTAACGCCAACGTTAGTATGATGAGGCACCGAAAAATACGGCAACACAATTTAAAAGACTTCCATCGTTCTTGCCGAATTATCCTACTAAATGAACGTTCGCTAGCTAGCCATGTTGTGACTTGCCGGTATTTTATGCCTTGTGTGTTCTGTGTTGTGGAAACTTTATCGCTTAACTTTTAGCCATTTACGGACGCTTAAAGCTGAACCACAGATGTCAATTGTCCCTGATGTAGGACATAATTTCGGGACTGACACTTGTGTTTTAGTGTTTACCCCGTGATATTATTTAGTCCAAGAATAATTGCTAGCAAGGCTTTATTGAAGACGGGGACGGGGGCAGTTGGTGTTGCGTGTATTGTGGCAACAACACCCATACTTACGGCCATAACAGCAAGGGTAACATTAATAAGTAATGATTATCTCAACTGTAAAGAAACTGTGACCATGCTTTGCTCGCAGGTTTCTGGCTGAAACGTAGCACGTACGAGGAGCAGCCGTGCATCCGGTTCCAGTACCAGATTTTGCTGGTCGCTGCGACCAGCACCGACGGGGACTATGTGGCTTGGAGTACTTTCCCAAACTTCAACAACCTTCAGGGCAGTAATCTGCGAATCCCTTCCGTATCGGTAGGTTTTCGGTAATACACTGGGAAAGTCCAGCTGACACTTCCTTCTCAACAGCCCTAGTAACGGAGATTTCCGGGACGTACCGGAAGCCATTCAAATCCAATGAGAAGCAAATGCTTTCCTTCATCAAATTGAAGGTACTAACGATTAAAACGTTGAAAAAACCGTCTGGGATTGCTCCTTGAATTGTTTTCTGATAACTAAACACTTTTTAGTGTCGTGTTTAGTGTCGGCCAATTACGTTCCGCCTTCTTGGGAGTTTTAGATAGTTCAATATCAATTTAGGTGTTTACTTTTATGGTGATTTGGTCATTCGATTCCTTAATAAAATGGTTTGCCTATCTCCAAATAGTTCAAAGAACAAACCGCAAGCATTTTCTCGACATTGTAATTGTTATTTCAATATGATGAAGGAAACTTTGCGTCCCTTTGTAGATGAATGACTCTGGAATGGAGATCCTTTCTAGAAATAGCTCAACTGCAGTTTCTGCTTTCCCAGTGTGTTAACCCCGCTGGTTCCCACTCCTCCCGCTTTGTGTGTGCACTGATTGTTATTTTTATATTGTGTTGTTATTGCAGGTGCGTGAGGAGGACCAGAATCAGGATGGGAAGTTGGACTGTCTGAACCTTCGTCTGGACCTTCCACTGAGAGCCGAGGAGCAGGTGTACAGTGTCCAGCTGCTGCTCACTTTCTCCTACCAGCTATTCGTACGTACCTCCCTTGCACAAACGACATAACACAAATTGCACAAATTAATATCTTATTTACCAACTGTACATACCACAGTACCTATATACTCCACAAAGTACACATGCTATGTGCAGAATATGCACATGCTATAGACATCTCACATACAGAGTACCTGCACACACTATATACACACAGTCAGATCAGCCCCTGAATGCTCTCATTTTCTGTAATCTCATATATGACACATGATTCTTTTAGAAAGAGGTTACATATTTCAATTGATTCAATTGTAGACTGGCAGGTGAAATTAGTGGGGTCCTAGTTGCTGAAAGTGTGGACACCAGGTCACTGAAACTTAGCCATTTGTGGAAAATTAAGAGTTAAATGACAGAGCAAATGCTCACTACAAATATAGCTAAGTGTGTTTTGAATCTCATCGGCAACTCCTGGTGCATTGCACCCATTTTCCCTATGAATCCTTCATCTTTCATTGTTGGTGGGGAACGTGTGGATGTTTATCTCCTTTTTCCTGGCTTGCCACATTAGAGCAGGCAGCCACCACACGTCTACACCATTTAAATATTATTTTCCACAACTCTTCTCTCAATTTTGTATTTGCTCCCGTTAGTTTTCTCCTCAGCGAATGCCCGACTACATCGTGGAATGTTGGCAAAGTCCAGGGATTTATGGTCTACCTTGTAGTTACCATAGCTATCTGAGCCACGATACAATGTAATGCATGGTTTACATGTGAAATAATAAATCCATTATATAAATGTATTTTTGTTGGCCATAGAAATGATAAATCTCTAAAAGCAGTACGATTAAAACTATGGATCATATTAGATAGCAAGCAAGCTACATGCCACAGAAAAGTGATATAGCATTTATATATATATAAAGCTTTTAAGTTTTTAAGTTCTATTAGCTGAAATAGCATCACATGTGCACATCCTTTTTCAGTATTACCAGATGCAAGGAATTTTCCCCCAAAAAAGATTCCTCCAAAATCCCCCACAATCAAATGGTGAATTCTTGCCTATTGTTTCATATTTGGAGCTCTACAGCGCCACCATGTGTTTTGATTGGGTCAATGCTGTAAGCACACTATAAACATGTGGTATACCAATATTATGCAAATCAGTACATTTCTGTAGGAGTAGTTAGTATTTGAAGGGTTTTTGATCAAATTTAAAATAGCAGAAAATACATCATGGTGGAAGTCATGGGTCCTTGAAGCAAATTTGTTCCTCATGAGGAGATGTACCTCATATATACCAAATGTTGTGACTCGAAGTCAAACGGGACACGGGGGCTGGGCTTGTAAATGTCCACATTTTGTCATGTGTACTATAATGCCATCAGGTGGCCAATCTGTGCAATATTTTAGCTGTTCAATATTTAATATTCCACTGAATATTTAAACCACCTAAACAAGCCTACCAAGTTTGGTTTGTCATGGGTGTACCAGCTAAAAGTTACCTGAGGGCAACGGGCAGAAACAAATAATAAAATTATTCTAACAAAAATTGTTCCAGCACTGCCTGCTTGGACCCCTAACTAACAACACCGAACAGCATTTAAAAAAAATAATTATTCACTCCCCCTCTCCCTGTCTCTCCCCCTTCTCTTCCTCTCTCTCCCTCCCTCTCTCCCTCCCTCTCTCCCCCCTTCTCTTCTCCCTCTCTCCAACGCTCTTTCCCTCTGTAGAGAATGTCCACAGTGGTGTTGCAGTCTCTCTTGTATGTGCAGTACTCCTCCGCTGTTCCAGGCTCTCAGCTCTACATAAACGGAGACCTGCGTCTACAGCAGAGAGTCCCATTCGCCCACCGCGGTGTCGATACCACCTACAATGTGAGCACCAAATTTTGCGCGCACACACACACACACACACACACACACACACACATATACACTCTCACACACATGCTCACACTCCCATACACGCAAAAACACACACATACAGTTGCACAAGCAAACACACACATTAACTAACCCACTCTACACTCGTGTTTGTTTAGTGTTCGGAAGGCTGTGTGTGTGTGTGTGTGTGTGTGTGTGTGTGTGTGTGTGTTTGTGTTTCTGAAGCATGTATGTTCTGTGTTCGTCAGTGACCCTGAAACTCTTCCTTCCAGGTGTCAGTCATCGATGGGAACAGCCCTTTTGCCAGTGCCTACGATCTGGCCAATATCATTGGGTCCTATCAGGAGAGAAATGGTAAGCCTGTGCACCCTGTCCTGCAGCTTAAATGAAATGCTGAAATATTGCAATGCCAGATTTTAAAGGGGGACACTCCAAGATTTTGATAATTGTATATGTTTTTCCTTACCTCAAAAAAAATGTGGTTAGATTTTTTTCTGCAGTCTCACAGCTGCTCCAGTAGCCACAACTGTGATGTAACAGCAAGCATTGCTTAGTAGTTTAGAGCAGGAAGTCCTGCCTGCTCCCATGTAATTGTATACAAGCCCTGCGCTTCTGGGATTCTCCTCGAAAGTATGCGCATTTGTGCTGTTGAGACTTCCTCTGCTTCCAACAGTTATCTGAAATAAACAAGATTTCTGAAGTATCTATATTATTTTCTTGGACAATGTATACATTTCCTGATTCACAACCAATAAGAGAGAGAGAGAGAGAGAATAGACCACAATGTTTAGGGAAAGGGGGCAGAGGAAGTCTCCTTGTCACACCCAGAGGGACCTCTCTGTCCTGCGTATCTGTAGCGGGTGTGCTCTGGTACGTGAGCGTCCGCTACAGAAAGTGACGTGTATAAGAGTGTGATTAGTTCCCAGAGTTAGAGACTTGAGTCTTTAGTGCTAAATCGCTCTCTTGTCGCGCGAGATCCCCGCTCGCTGCGGGCAGAACCAACAACATTGGTGCCGTGTCGGATAATACAGCTGATGGCAATTAGTTCCCAGAGGAGTTTAGAGAATGTAGCGGTGTCTTTGAGCGTCCGCTACAGAAAGTGACGTGTATAAGAGTGTGATTAGTTCCCAGAGTTAGAGACTTGAGTCTTTGTCGAGCTAAATCGCTCTCTTGTCGCGTAGAGATCCCTCGGTTCGAAACTCGCTGCGGGCAGAACCAACACCGTTACATATCCATCTTACTAAACTGCTTTCGTAAAAGCAAAAGAACGTTGATTTCGACTCCTACAGGAATACCTCACGGCTTCAGTGTCTACAAATATAGAGAGAGACGTCATGTTTAAACACACTGCAGTGTCTAGTAGCAGATGGTTTTGGGTTTTATTTAGCCGTGGGGCTTATTTTAAGAATTTAGATTTTCTCACATTTTCTCCCAATTTAGTAGCCAATTACATCCTCTATTTTTCATGTCAATCCCCTCTTATTGTGAGTTCACTGCCGTAGCCCTGTGACTGGCAGTAACAAAGTCGAACTATCGTCTCCTCCGAGACGGCACTCACCAGGCTGTCGACCATAACTCTGGTACTACAGAGCCACTCCTGTACGCAGCAAACTTCCTGTCGGCTTCCCTCCCCCTCCCTGGAGCGGACACCCAATTGCCGTCCCCGGTGGCACTCCCAGCCAGAGCCGACTCTGGCGTGGCCGGGGGGAATCGAACCCCAGTCGTAGTGGCCAGCGTCAAATGTTGTAACCACTAGACCACCCGGAAGGCCAGCCATGTGGCTTTTTAACGCCCTGGAGATTTTTCTCACACAGCAATGACCACACAGATTCTTGATTTGATTCTTGATTTGAAAAGTGATTCTGTATTTCACAATATTTTTTTCCCCCAACACTCTAAAAATGTGGAAAATGTTGTTTCGTGGTAATTTATGATTTAGATTGCAAGTCAATCTTGTCAATCTCTATCAATCAGGATATTCAAGAATATCATGGTAGGATGCTGTATTTCCCAGGTGAAAATGGGCTTAAAAGAGAGCTGTTTTTTTATGTTTATTGATGGATTTGATTGCCAAAATCAACTAATGTACCAATAGTTTTATTGGTACAAAAACATTATTTACGTGAAAACTCAGCTGAATTTAAAACCATGAGAGTACTCCTTTAATGTTATTAGACCTCTATAAACAGGTCTTGGAGGGAATTGAAATGCTTCATAACGTATATCAATGGGAGTTTCTATTTACTGTGACTTGTCCTGATTATGGAGAAAAAGTATTAACAAGAATGATCTTATCACAATTTTATTTCCCTTCTTTGTTCGTAATGCTTGTCTATACAAAGATGATACTTTATCTACCCGACTTGCTAGCTTTTCCTGAGAACGTACTTGAAAGATCTGTGATAATCATTCCTGATGATTATTTCCAATACTTTTTAATCTGGCAAGTTATATACTGTATATAGCAAATGTCTTGTTAAAGAGTAGGGTTCGCTTACAGGACTATATTTTGTTAAATGGAATAAACACCCAATATAAACTATTCTTCAGGAGTTTTACAAGAGCATCCTCTAAATTCAAAGGAAAATGGACAATTATTTATGCAGGACAGAATTAGGCCAGTACTCACCATTGATTAACATCCACAAGTGACTATTACATTCTTGAGTTACTTAAGAAAACACCACTGTTAATATGACTCTTGCTACTTAGCACCAGCCCTTGTAGTTGGAGCTGAGTTCAGAGACGATTCCCTGTGATGAGATGGTAAACTGCAGACAATTACAATGAACCAAATGAACAAGCAAATGGCATTCTCATGAGAAAGCAGAAGCCTGGAGCTGCTGATGGGTCCTGGAAACACTGGACTAATGTGAAACTGCTTACAACAACAGAAAATGAAAAAACGTGATAAATGACTCAGGGGGGTGGACCATGACCACTGACACAGGCTGGCACGCACTCCAGGAGGTCAGCACAGAGCCACGTTTCTCACCTCAAGTGAGAGTTATGAGCCTGTCAGGGAGAGATTATTCCCTGGGGAAAAGCAGTCATGTACCAAACTGACCACCTAAAGACTGAAAAAGTGCAGAGATGAGAGTTTGTGTAGCACAGAGGAGTGAAGCTGTACGTATAGTGAAACAGAGCCTGAGATAGATATAAAGATTAATGGGAAGATTAATTAATGGAACCATTTCATGATTCCCACTGGGACCACATGTACTGAAAAATGTATGCATTCACGACTGTATGTCATCTGCTTAATGGCATATGTTATTTATTATTATTAAGAAACACAGTATACTGGAATATACCTCCCCCAAGGAAAAGTTGTGGGTAATTGTTTTTTTCCTTTTCCCTTTTCTTCTGGTGTGTTGATAATTTGTCATCTTTTGAAATATCTACCGAAGTGTAAAATCCTGAATGTAAAGGTGTTGGAACTGAAGGGGCAGAACAGAAGTTCTAGAACACAGAAGAGATTTTATACAATTCAGATTGAATTTTGCCTGAAACTCGACCTTAGAAAGCTGCTGTTTCCTCCCCCTCTCTCTCACACACAGGCAGACAAAGGAGAGCGTGAGAGAGCCCTTATATAACCTGCTCCAACTCCATTCAGTCCAATTCATGTCATGCCATTCAAGTTGTTCTGTTGCCATGACAAATATATATTTATGTTGCCAAACTGTAGATAGCAAAATAATATGAAGGACAGTAATGAATAACTAAAGAAGTAAAACAGTAATTAAAAAAAAGCAATCTTGGAAAACAATATTTCATATTTACAGTAGCTTATATCAAGTGAGAACCCAGTGTTTCTTCTCTTTCTCTCTCTCTCTCTCCAGTTTCAATTAAGTATGCTGTATTGGTATGAATAACATAATGTAAAGTTAGTAGTTTGTGCAAAAAATATACATTTCAACCATTATTATGATATCATAATTAATCATTAAAGTGATTGTAACATTAAAGTAATAAACAAAGTTGTAAACCAAATTTGAAGAGTTGATGGTTAAATCTGCATTGGTCTGTGAAACTGGGCAGTCATGTCATGTCTGTGCCAGGTGGTGACTCACTGGGCCTCAGGCTGTAGCTGGCTGAGGGTGGGGATGTTCCATTGTTTGGTCCATTACTTCATAGCAATTTCGGTGATTTGGCTTGGATGGGCTGTGAGGGTTAAGAGGGAGTTCTGGCAAAGATCCACAAGTATAAATACTGGTAATTATCCAAGCTGGTTAAGCAGGACATTTGATTTAGGTGTGGTGCTCTCAGGCTCCAGCATGGCGTTCTCAGATTCGGGCATGGCGCTCTTAGGGTCCGGCATGGCGATCTCAGATTTGGGCGTGGATATCTCATATTAACTACAGATCTATTAGCAGTGGGATTGTGGGTAAACCTGTGCAAGCAGTGGAGATACCCTGTTGATCAGAGGCATTAATTTGAAGGTGATCCTGGCAGGGCCGTATCCAGGAGTTGAGAATTACCAAGGTCATGAAAATGTACTCTAAAATGCAGCTAGCTTTGTGCTTATCACCACTGTCAATGCATGCTATGTTAGATAGGCCTAAATGAGCCTATCACCACTGTAAAGTCTGACTAAAAAGTGGTTTGTGTAACAGTCAGCTAGACAGAGACAGCTACGTTTGGCTAGTGACAACACAAAACTACACACAAAGTAGCTATCGATAGATGATCTCTGGAGATGAATAGCATTAATCTGGTTATAATACAAGCAGTCAACTTTTGTATAATGTGAGAGATCTCTACACCTACATCATGCTTTGCTTGGCTTCAAATCAGCAATCTGAGTTACAACCCTCACTGTGCAGCACAGTCGTCCCAAGCATCACTGTGTCATCTTTGCTGAGCAAAGATTTTGTAGTAATGACGAGATCCGCAATGGTAGATACGGCCATGGGTCTTGGCACAGGACCAGGGCCTATTTGTGCTGCCATAAGTACCAGGCACTATCACCACTCTTCCCTCTCCTCTTCTGATCTTCTGAGAAGCATTCAATTCTATAACCTAGCATCAATATAGTGTGACTGGCAATGGCAAACAATTACCCACTTGTTAGACAAGGTACAAGCTCTCAATTCCAGTGCTCTTAACTGGAATTTCTCTCTATCCCCTGATTTGATGACTAAATTATCTACATCCCACGGCAGTTTTACTATAATTGGGAGACTATGAAGTGGATGAAACTTAACACATTTATCAATTGAAAGAATTGTTTGGGTTTTTCTGTTCAAGAAAAGCACAGATGGACATGGAAACGGAGTGGTTACAGTAAAAGGGGAAATGGTCTTTAGTCATGGTTCATGTCATCGTGCTGCCACTGAAATTCTTTTGTCTGAGGATTTTGATATTACTCTAGCTGTGAAAGAGATTACTGAGGGGCATCTGTTGAGTATTCAAGCTTTTCACAAAAATAACAACAATAACATGAAGAAATCTCTCAGCATTTTTAAGCACTGTTTTCAAACTCTTGGGACCCTGTTTTGAGGAGGCAAGAAGAGGATGCCCCCCTTTAGTCTGATTCCTCCCAAGGTTTCTCCCTATCAAGGGAGTTTTTCCTTGCCACTGTCACCTCAGGCTTGCTTTTGGCGGGGTCTAGGCCTGGGTTCCCTTTTGTTAAGCGTTTTGTGACAATGCATTTGTGAAAAGTGCTATACAAATAAATTTGATTTGATTTGATTTGAAATGCAGTTGGGAAACGCACAGCACAAATGGCCAGCACAGATGAAAACAAGGGCCAAGTGCAAGTGGGCTTATCCTGCTTCTGTAATGAGCTGAAGGTGTGACTGCACTTCACTTTTCCACATTCCCTGTGTTTATATGTGTTTTTGCTGCTGTGCCACCAGTTCTGCATTATATGAGGGCTGAATTTTGAATCAGTAAGGGCTGAGTTCCACCTGTCCAAACTTTTGACAGCATTTCAAACTTTCCAGACAGCCTGTTTTCAGGATCTACTCTTACCTTTAGGCAACTCAACATCAGCAGGCCTGATGACACCTCCACTCCCATACTGCCAAGCAGATACCTCAGCAACGTACTCACAACTATTGGCTATTAAATGATACATGTTGGTATGTAATTTCCCTCCAAAAACCTGCACTCGCATGGTTGTTGACGGTGGTTTGGTTACTAGGTGACAGGGCGATTTATTTTATTTACTTTTTTGCTGCTCAGCCAGCATCGCCTCACTAACCGTCTCCTACTTACCCAACATCACCTCCTCACTCTAACCGTCTCCTACTTACCCAACATCACCTCCTCACTTTAACCGTCTCCTACTTACCCAACATCACCTCCTCACTCTAACCGTCTCCTACTTACCCAACATCTCCTCCTCACTCTAACCGTCTCCTACTTACCCAACATCACCTCCTCACTCTAACCGTCTCCTACTTACCCAACATCACCTCCTCACTCTAACCGTCTCCTACTTACCCAACATCTCCTCACTCCTAACCGTCTCCTACTTACCCAACATCACCTCCTCACTCTAACCGTCTCCTACTTACCCAACATCACCTCCTCACTCTAACTGTCTCCTACTTACCCAACATCATAGAAGGTATAATTGGCCACTAAATTGGGAGAAAAACTGGAAGAAATCTGAAACAAAAATTTAGAAAAGAAATATTATTTGAAGCTGCATTCCGTGACATTGGCTATATATTTTTTTTATGTAACAAACTCACTTCAGATTACAATGTGCCATCTTGATAGTTTGTTTTTTACTGTAGGATTCCAAGCCGAAGAATGTATTCATTTCTGAATAAAGCCTTCCATTGTGCCAAACAAATGCAAAAACAAATCAAAAACACTTTGTCTGGACTTGACTTAATGGCTAATGACTCTTCATATTAGGAGATTATAAAGTTTTTATAAACGTAAAATAGAAACATTAAGATTTTTTCCCCATTTTTTCTCCCAGTTTGGTGGCCAATTGTACCCTCTATTTCTTCAATTATTCCCCCCCCGCCCCGGCATGCCATTCACAATTATGGGACCAGCCACTATTCTGGGACCAGCAGTGTCAAAGATGCCATACCGCCTCCCACGAGATGGAACTAGTCCAACCGTAAACTGTGATTCGTATACGCACAGAAAGCCTGTGCTGGCTTGGCTCCCCCCTTCCCCTGGGGCGGACATCCAATTGCCGCCCCCAAACGGGACTCCTGAGCAGAGCCAGGCTGGCGCAGCCGGGGATCGCCCCCCAGATGCAGTGTGCAACCTGCACTTCAGACAAGTGCCCTTACCGGTTGCACCACCTGGGGGCCCTACCACAGTTTACAAGTTAAGCTTGTACAGACTTGAGTCGGAGGAAGACACTTCGTGCGCAGCTTTATACGGGTAGAATGTGGGTGCAAGATTGACCAGTGGGGGTCGCTGGTGTGTGACAAGACAGGGACATAACTGTTTAGAGGCTTTAATAGAAAATAAAACATAATTCAATTCAATTAATTTAATTGTTCTCCTTTTTTCCACGTTTCTGGTCTCTCTGCCAGTAGGACAGATCACATGTACACTACCGGTCAAAAGTTTTAGAACACCTCCAACAGTTTTTATAGAAATTTACACAGTTTAATGTTTCAATGTACTCTGAAATTAAAAATGTGTTTAACAAAATGTAATCTAAATTTCTGACTCATCCAAGTAGCCACCTTTTGCAGATATAACAGCCGAACACACTCGTGGCATTCTTTCTACAATGGAAATCAAATATTGTTCGGAAAGTTCTTCCCAATACTGTTGCAGAAGTTCCCACAAATGTGTTGCCTATTGTCTTGTTCTTTTCTTCGAAGGTAGTTCTGACATAGCCTGGAGGTATGTTTTAGGTCATTATCTTGCTGTAGGATGAACCCCTGACCAACTAGGCATAGACCAGAGGGTATTGGATGGCGCTGCAAAATGCTGTGGTAGCCCTTTTGGTTCAGGGTGCCAGTCACTTTGTGCAAGTCTCCGACTCTGGATCCAGCAAAAGAGGCCCAGACCATCATGCTTCCTCCTCCATGTTTGACAGTTGCGGCCTGATATGCCAGCACCAGTGATTTAAATTTGATACGTGCTGTGATAAGGAGCCAGTGCAGTGTGGTGAGTAGTGGAGTGACATGTGTGAACTTGGGTTGGTTGAAAACTAGACATGCGGTGGCATTCTGCACTAGTTGTAGTGGTTTGGTGGCACAGGCCAGTAGGCCTGCCAGCAGGGAATTGCAGTAGTCCAGACATGAGATTACCAAAGCCTGGACCAGAAGTTGAGTGGCCTCTTGGGTGAGAAACGTGCGAATACTCTGGATGTTGTGGAGGGCGAATTGGCAGGTATGGGTGATCACTGCGATGTGGCCCGAGAAGCACAGCTGGTTGTCCAGGGTCACTCCAAGGTTCCTGGCAGACCGGGACGGAGACACTATGGAGCCTTCCACGGTGATGGAGGCATCAATCATTGGGGAGCTCATCGCTGGGAGGAAGAGCAGCTCTGTCTTTCCCAGGTTCAGCTTCAGGTGGTGGGTGGACATCCAGGCAGAGATGTCTGCCAGGCATGCAGAGATACGGGCTGGAACATTGGCTTCCCTGCGGGATACCGGTAGAGAGGGTGTGGGGAGAGGAGAGGGATTCTCTCCAGGCCACCTGGTAGGACCGGTCAGCTAGGTACGATTCCAACCATGCCAGTGCGGATCCTGAGATTCCCATCTCGATGAGAGATGAGAGCAGGATCTGGTGGTCAACGGTGTCGAATGCAGCCGATAGGTCGAGCAAGAGGAGGACGGAGCTGAGTGATTTACACATACCCTACTGGCCAAAGGTTTTAGAACACGTTCAAGTCCAGTGAATAACCTGAAATGGTACAAAGGTAAGCGGTAAACTGCTAGAGGTATAAATAAAAAAAAAAAATAAAAAAGTTGACATTACAGGCATTTGGCAGACGCTCTTATCCAGAGCGACATACAACAAAGTGTTAACCGTAGTCAAGAACAGTTTAGCTGAAAGCCACCCTAGTGGGAAGTACAGTTCCTGGGTGCTAGGAGCAACCACATAGTTAAACTAGGACCCTGTAGGTAAATCTGTAGCCACAATTCAAAGGTAGCAATAAAGCAATAGCAATTTAAACACCAGTAAGCTACGCAAAGTTTAGAAACTACAGATAACTAACAGATCAGTCAAACTAACGCGGCAAACTTTAGCAAACCGAAAAATACTAAACACGCGGGACGGAAAACAGCAGATCAGTTCACAAACACAGGAAAACACTTTTCTGTTTAGGTTACCAAAAACTGAAAAAAGAATGTAAATTTCATCGGTCCATAAGACCTTCTTCCAGTCTTCAGTAGTCCACTGGTGGTGCTTCATGGCCCAGGCAAGCCTCTTTTTTTTATTTTGCCATTTTAGCAATGGCTTTCTTACTGCCACTCGACCTTACTGCCAGTCTTCTCTTCACAGTTATTCACAGGAAACTACTTACTGACACCAAAATGTAAAAAAAGATTTACACATTTTTACAGTGATCATCAGAAACCGCAGTCCAGTCCAGCTCAGCAGTGAGAGGGAAGTTCTTCTTCCATTGCAGAAGAACAGCTGTACATTTTTAACCCATTACTTGTTCCCTGAAAAGGGCCGTTTTTTAAATAACTGAAGTTATTACTTTTCAGTTTTTGCTAACCTAAACTTTTTTTTTTTTTTTTTCTTCCTTCTTCTCTCCACCTCTGGCAGTTTACCGCTTACCTTTGTACCATTTTCAGGTTATTCACTGGACTTGAACTGCTTACATTTCAGTAAAAACTGGAAAAATGGGGGTGTTCTAAAACGTTTGACCAGTAGTGTATCTCCCAGACGCATAAAACAGCATAAAACAGAAAAGGTTTGCATGTGGGATATGCATGTGACCATACTAACAAATAAAACTCTCTCCTCCTGTCTCTCTTTCTCCCTCCCTCTCTCCCTCCCTCTTCCTCCTCTCCCTCTCCTCCCCCTCCCTCCCCCCTCTCCCTCTCTCCCTCTCCCTCTCTCTCCCCCTCTCCCTCTCTCCCCCTCTCCCCTCTCCCTCTCTCTCTCTCTTTCTCTCTCTCTCCCTCCCCCTCCCTCTTTCTCTCTCTCTCTCTCAGTGACCACAGTTCTAGCCACTCCAGGCCCAGTGTGGACTGTGGGTCGAGCTGCAGGTTCCCCATTCCAGATCAGTGCTGTGATCCGCTACCCTGTGGAGGTCATCAGATATCCTTTAAAGCTGTAGGCTGTGTGTGTGTGTGTGTGTGTGTGTGTGTGTGTGTGTGTGTGTGTGTGTGTGTGTGTGTGTGTGTGTGTGTGTGTGTGTGTGTGTGTGTGTGTGTGTGTGTGTGTGTGTGTGTGTGTGTGTGTGTGTGTGACATGCTGTGAGAGTGGATGAGTGTGGTGTTGTTGGTCTGTGTGTGACATGCTTTGAGAGAGAGAGAGAGTGTGTGTTTGTTTGTTTGTTTGTTTGTTTGTTTGTTTGTGTTTGTTTGTTTTACTCTACCCCCTCTCTCCTGGTTCTGTCCTTGATTCAGTGCTCACCTACCAGCCCGGGTTCTGGGAGATGATAAGGTTTGCCTGGATTCAGTATGTCAGCGTGCTCCTGATCTTCCTCTGGGTGTTTCAGCGGGTCCAAACCTTTGTATTTCAGAACCAGGTCCTGCCCACTGTACCTATCCCCCTCTACAAACAGCACCAATACTAATCCAACCCGGCCCAAACCCTTTGTGGTCCTGATGTGCTTTATGTGTCCTGTTAATTCCATGCTACACAGACACGTCCATATGTGCACTGAAATGCCTGCACGTGTACATCCTGCAGGTCACATGTTTCTGTCAGGTGTGCATGGGAAGATTTGTGATCCCAGCTGAAGATCCCGTCACAGATCATATCCTTCGACTTCCCTCTCACCGCTGAGCTGGACTGGACTGCGGTTTCTGATGATCACTGTAAAAATGTGTAAATCTTTTTTTACATTTTGGTAAAAATAATGTGTATGTGTATACATGTGATAATTAAACTCAGGCCATTTTTTTTACTGTTTGTGGTCATTGGATTGTTCGTAGCACTTTATTGGGAGGAGTATGTATGGCGTAGGGAGTAGTTTCAGGATGCATGGAGCAATGGTTAGGAACAGTCTTAATGAGGGCTGTGTTAGGGTGTAGGGGCTAGTGATTAGGAAATGGTGCAAGGCACGTGACAATCCCTGGACTGGAGCAGAGCAGCCGATGGTAAGAACTGGCAGAGGAGTGGGGTTTGCCGGTCTACGGACTGGATCTTTATTTTTCACACTCTCCCCAGATGTGGGAGAGCGAAACAGTGGGAGAGCGGGTTAAATAAAACAAACACAAAATCTTCATTTTTGTGAAGATTTGGGGCGAAGCTTGCTGCAAAGCTTTTGGGCAAAAACAATTAACTAAAACAACAAACTAAAATAAACAACAATAAATTAAAGCTTGCCTCCTCCGAGGGGCGAATCCCCTTTCGGGGAACACAACAGACAGTCAGCGGTTTTACACCGCTTCCATGCAGCCACATTTAACACACATCAACACTTAACGGGACAGGGTAGAACTCTATGCACTGTCCCGACACACACATCTCGAACAGTACACCGCGCCTCTTCAGTCCGGAGTTCCCGTAGAACCTACCTCAGCCACACACATATCCAGTGACTTTTCAAGTGCTTCCCAAACCCATGCACACAGAGACACTAACTTTTCAGTCCGAGTTCTCTTGACCCAAACACACAGAGAGCCTCACCACTCATCACAGTGAGTTCTCTGGCAACCAGCCCCGAGACACTCTCCACTCTTTCAGTGAGAGTTCTCGGGCTGTTGTCCTGAAACACTCCACTGCCCTAGTGTGAGTTCTCTGCCAATCACACCGAGGGAGAGAGGCGGACACTCTTAGTGCGCCCTCTCTAGCTCTTTCCCACACACACAGTAAGCACTCTACTCAGTCACTCTTAACGAACACACACTCTGACACGGAAACCCCCTTGCGGGGAAACACACACGAACAACACTACGTCACACCTGACATTATACAATACAATACGTGGGCACGCGCACACTCAGAACAACAAGACCAACAACACTCAATACGCACACATGAATGACAAGACAACTCTGAATGAACACACATGAATGACAAGACAACTCTGAATGAACACACATGAATGACAAGACTAACTGATCCCCCACTTGCCCCACCTGCTCTTAAATAGGCTTACTTTCTGCCTGGCTCAGGTGGGACTCATGAGGCAATCACCTGTCTATCACTCACATATCCAATCACTAAGCAATTGACAATTCACATCCGCTCACATTCTCACACACAACCAGGTAAGTGAATAATCACTTACCAATGAAATCAATTACAGCATTTGGAGCAACCTTCCGGGCAACAGTTCACACTCTCACCCCCTGCAAGAGTGCCAAACCTGCCCCCGGAAAGTCTCACTGCTCCAAACACCTCCACAGCATAGGAAAACAAAGGCAACCCTGCTACTCCCATGTTGCCGAGACCGACGCCCTCCACATGGGTTGGCAAGTATATTAAGCCAAATTCTTTCTATGCAGTTAGGGGGCAGACTAATTACAATTAGATATAGAGTGTATACACAGTGCCATTAAACCTGTACACCGCATTATTACCATATGTAGCAGACCAAGCTACAGTTTATCCACCTAGTAAGGGTTACACTAAATACCTCACTGCTCTCTGCATGGCTGAGATGACAGAGGGATCTTAGTCCCTGCCTCCAACTCAACTTGCTTCCTGCGCTACCCTGTAATAACTGAACAGGTAAAATAAGGTGCACTTCAGGATTCTACGGTGCTGACCTGAAGTGTATCTTGTGTGGTGTGACCTAGCTTGTACCCCTCCCTCATAAGACCTCACAGTGATAGGACTCGAAGGTAAAGGTACAAAAATAATATTGCGTTTATTTTCAGGAAGTGTATCTTTTTACAGAATGGAGAGAATTTAGTTAGTAAATGCAAATTTCGATGTAGATTATTTTGTAGAAACCTTTTTTTCGGTTTTCAATACCTTTCAATTAATATTCAATAATAAAAGAATAAACACAAATCTTACATTCCCTTACTTCCCAACTACCCAGCCTCACTTATATATATCTTTTAAAACAGTTAAAAAACGTATTCAGAAGGCAATTAACTTACACAGGAAGAATAAACTCTTATGATAACAATAAACCTTTATGTTTCAATATCAAGTTCATACCCAAATTGTATGAACATAAATTCACCTTTCAGTCCACTTGAGTCTGTGAGAATGATGACTTTCGGAAGACCACTGGCACTGCTGGAATGTCACTGGTTGGCAGGGAAACTTTCCTATCCCAATACGACCAATGGTTTCAGCGCATGCGCCCCTCTCAGCCAACCATGTAACCAACACGCCGACCACTACTCTGAGGTTTTTGCATGGTATAGCTCTTATTGTTTCATATCTTATGCAAAATTTTTCTGACTTTGTTTTCTGTCATTTCTTTACATTTGAATAATAATACAAATTAATTGTATTTATATAGCACACTTTAAAATACAGGGAAATCTCAAGGTGCTTAACAACAGTCTGTTATAAAAGAAAAAAATAAACTAAAAACACACGATTAACAGATACCATTAAAAACAACAAAAAGAGAGAAGGGGATTTTTTTTTTTTTTTTTTTACGTGACATTCCCTGAAAAATCATTAAAAAAGGGGAAAACATCATATAAATTGAACCTTTTTAATTTGGCAAAAGAGAGCATTTATACATATATTAATTGCAAGCAAAAAAACAAAACAAGCTACTTTCCAAGAAAAGACATCTCTGGGATCCCTAAAGTTAGAGGGTTAGAGGAGGCTAAATGCAATTTGGGTTGGACATTGATACTTTGATATTATTTACAGATACACTAGGGGGAAACAATTAAATGAAATAGGATTTTATTTTGTTTTCCCAGCACCAATTTGTAATTCAAGTAAAGGAGCTTACATACCAATTATGAGATTGACCTTCTCTGGATCAAGGGGTGGATCAGATGCCAGGTCCTTGTGAGCCCCAGAGCCCCGGCCAGTAGGACTGGATGTAGTCTGTTGCCAGGTTTCCTGTGCAGACGGAGGGATTTGAGCTACTCGGCTGGCGCACAGATACACAAACCGAAGACCCTGGCACCAGACATACCTAAAAACCAACAATATAACAAGGAAATGTAGTCAAATTATTAAGTGACAGATCGACATCAGACAAACCATTCCCTTAGTTTATATAGTATACCAAGGCATCCTTAGATTTTGTTTGTTAGTGCACAGACATGTCACACTGATTCTGACTTAATACCCATCTAAGCATCAGTGAGGAAACATGTACCCATTCATCAGTGAAGAAACATGTTCCCATTCATCAGTGAAGAAACATGTTCCCGTTCATCAGTTTGTCCTGGCGATAGGCATGCAGATATCATGTTATGTTGAGTGGGCTGAGGGTTGAGTGGGCAGCATGCTGAATGGGCTGAGAGTTGAATGAGCTGTGGGTTGAGTGGGTTGAGGGGTGGGCAGCGTGTTGAGTGGGCTGCATGTTGAGTGGGCTGAGGGTTGAGTGGGCTGCATGTTGCCCTCTGATGAATACAGGGGCAGACAGGGCAGGGGCACCACCTGCATTGGATGATGCTTGAGGATCATGATGAGCTTCAATTAATGTCATAAGGTTGGTTACAATCACTGATAGGGTTGGGGGTTGAGTGGGCTGCACGCTGAGTGGACTGAGGGTTGAGTGAGCTGTGGGTTGACTGGGCTGAGGGTTGAATGGGTTCCAAGCCACCTGTACTTTTTGGAAAATTACATTATTATTATTTATTTTATTTTTGTCCCAATTTGGTAGCCAATTACACCCACTATTTCTATGTCAATCCCCCC
Organism: Aldrovandia affinis; assembly: GCA_029706075.1. NCBI lineage: Eukaryota > Metazoa > Chordata > Actinopteri > Notacanthiformes > Halosauridae > Aldrovandia > Aldrovandia affinis. The sequence continues at coordinate 13,314,226 of JAINUG010000004.1, forward strand.
CCTAGTAATGTGATTTTGCTGCCGTAGTCCTGCAACCGGTAGTGACGAAGGCGACCTGACGCCTCTTCCGAGACGGTACTCGCCAAGTGTCGACCGTAACCCGGTACTACAGGGCCACTCTTATGCGCAGCGAACGTCATGTCGGCTTCCCTCCCCCCTCCCTGGGGCAGACAGCCAATCGCCATCCCTGGTGGCGCTCCCGGTCAGAGCCGACTCTGGTGAGACGGGGAATTGAACCCATGGCCAGCGTCGAACGTTGTAACCACTGAATTATTTTTGATCAATTCAGCAGAAGAATATGATTTTTGTGCTATTTTTAAACAGTTATTGTTCTTGGATTTCTTATGTGTGAAAATCCAGGGGTGGCATGTTTTCATATGCTTCCAAAAATCCACAAGAACTTGGAACACCCCAAAGGAAGACCCATAATATCTGGGAATGGGGAATTGAATGAGCCGTGTTCACAATTTGTGGATTTTGTGATTACTACTAATTGATGCCTATTGTTCTTGGTGTCCTTCTGGAGATTTGTCATCAACCTGATCCTCTAATTGTCAATTTCCACTAATGAATTTCACCTTCTATTTATAAAATGTGTTATTTTTGTCAAATGTTTTTACAATTATATTGTTCTGTTGGGTATTTGTGCACTTATTCACTGTGGCTTTGTGTCATGGATTGACAGTGACTGGCAATAATTGACCACATCCTGACCTATAAATTAACCAAAAGTGCATAAATATCTACTTTGAATTGTGGGATTATATGCATGGGCTGTAGTCTCAGCTACATCAGACTTTTTAACCTTGTGCTTTTCCTAATGGAAACCTTGTTTACGTGGTCTCCCGTGGTCGCCCTACTGCTCCTCGGGGAGCTTGTGCCAGCTTGTGCCAGCTCTCCCTCCCCCCTTCCCCTGGGGCGGACAACCAAATGCCGCCCCCAATCGGGGCTCCCTACCAGGGCTGGTCTGGTACAGTCATGATAGGCAGCTCACACTCGTAAAGGACCAGCCAATACGGGTGCGTTAGACCGCTATGCTACCGGAGGCCTACATCGGATTTTTAAACTTTTCCTAATGCCTATGCCCGAGCAATAAAGGCTTTTAAACTAAACATCCAAGTAAGTGTGCCTTGGACTTTTTTTAGATATGCAATACGTGGCCTTCCAATTTTTCTCCTTTGGCTGAACTAATCATGTTCTGAAAATACATGCTGCCACCTCAAACATTTCACAGTCACTGCTTAGTGCAGCCGTTTCCAGTTGTGTACACCTTGTTTTCTCTAACCACGCCTGGATTACCACACCGTTTCACAATACACATATACACATGGTTTATATAGGTAATCAATCATTCACATATTCCATCAGTAAACTACTGCCATTAATAGAGTAATTGCTTGTCTGTTCGTGCCAGAAGGAATGAATGTTGCTGAAGTCACACTTGTGATACAGTGATTAGGGAATGTTGTAGTGCGTGTGGGCTGTTCGTATTGGGGCTGTGAAACACTGTGAATCTCTAAGCTCTCTGATAACATCCTTTGTGAGGACTCTTGAAGGTGATCAGTAACAGCCTAATGAGTGAAGGATTAAGTACAAGTGAGCTGTTGTCAAGCCAGCCACATGGAAATGCAACCACACCTGAGGAACGGAAACTCTTCCTGTTCCTGTTCAAACTCAGCATACCTCTTTCTCAGAGACCAGAGGGTCTCAATATCAGTATCTGCATCTGCAGTGAATATACTTAAATCAGCCAGTAAATATTTGAACATATGTAATAGCACTTGTTTACAGCATTAATAAGAAATGGGTGAGAATGGAAGCTTTGTGTGTGTGTGTGTGTGTGTGTGTGTGTGTGTGCGCGCGTGCGCTATCGTCATGCTGAGACAGCAGCCCTAGTAACAAAGATGTTTTTATTCCTACTAGCACAGCTAGACACACACACACACACACACTGTCCTCATTTCACTGTCCTGGTCCAAACAGTCACTCTCTCACACATACACTCACTGTCCTCACTAACTATCCTGGTCCAGTCCCAAGCCATGACCTCACACCGCCTGGCAGCTCCGACAGCACCCCAGGCCAGCAAGAGCCCACAGCCACCCCACTTCACTAGCATCTAACGAACAGCCTTCCCCTCGACTGGCATCTCATCCACAGCCCCTCCCCTTTACTGTCAGCTGTCCCACAGCCCCTCCCCTTTACTGTCAGCTGTCCCACAGCCCCTCCCCTTTACTGGCACCTCTGCTACAGCCCCTCCCCGTTCCTGGCATCTGGCTCACACCCACTCCCCTCTACCTGTCTCTCAATCACCTGCCTTACAAACATGTCCACACAGAGAGGTAGGCTGTGATATCCTGTCCGGCTGTGGGTGCGTGGGGAGCCTGTTGATCCATTAGGTCATCCCATGGCTCCAGACTGAACAAACACAGGAAGTACCGCTCTCAGGTCAGGAAACACAGCTCCTTCCTGTCTCAGTGCCCTGAATGCTAACAGATATGATGAGCATGGGCTGCAATGGAACCGTCCCCAGCAGGGACTGAACCGCATCATCGGAAATGTTTCTGTTTGTGTGTGTGTGTGTGTGTTTCTATGCCTGTGTGTAGGCATATGCTTGAGTGTACAAATGTGTGTGAGTTTATGTGTGTGTACACATGATGCATGTGTGTCTGTACATATGCACTTACATTATATTCACAACTCACTGAGTGTAGATGTGCTGAGAGTGGATGTGAGTGTGTATTTGCATGATGTGGACTGTGGATGACGGTACATGCATGTACGAGGGTTTGAATTAGTGTGGGTGTGTGTGAGGGCATACTGAATCAGTTTATATGATTCTCTTTCTCTTGTATTTCATGTTTGTGTCCTTATTTCTTTTCTGGTCAAAATCATAGGGTACAAATTACATTTACATTTACATTTACAGCATTTAGCAAACGTTCTTTTCCAGAGCGACTTGCAAAGAAAGCATTTAAACATGGTAAGATTAATCATGGTTAGTGCAAGAGATCAGTGTAGTAACACTGCAATAGACATCATTGTTGTTAGCTGAACACCATACCTATAACACAGAGAAAGAAAGGTTTTCAGGGTCAGGTAAGGTACAAAATCGAAATCCAAAAGAGTAGTCAAATAGGCAGCCCAAAAACCAAATAATCAGAAGGGCAAACAAACAAAATCAGAAGGTAAAACTCGAAGTCAAACAGAAGGGGTGTCTCGGAAAATACAAACAAACTCTGGCTTACACACAATCGGCACAGTGAATGATGATCAACGTTCTGACGCAGACTGAAAACAAACAGGGAACTTAAATACAAGCGGAGAAGGGAAACACAATGGGAATCAGGTGTGACTGGGAGGAGAGAAGGGCAAGAACACAGGTGAGAACGATAGGGATCACTAATACAATAACGAGGGGAGACAAAAGACACGGACTGGGAAGCACATAAACACACTGAAAATAAACGACCTGGAATAGCAGGTAGACACGTGCACAGTTCAAAGGGGAGGAGCGCATAGAAAGAATCTGCATGCAGATAAAGCAAAAAGAGAGATAGGACAATGAGAGAGAGAATGATAGCAGTAGATAGAAACGTGAGATAATTAGTCATTAGTAAATGTTAGTAACTTAATCTAAATCCCTAATGCTAGTAGATTAGTACTATATACACCTAACTAATATGTACAGAGTGTTAGAAAGAAAGAAGGAAATAAACGAGATAGGAAAATAAGGCAGAAAACCCGTAAAGTCGAAATCACTTTAGTGCAATAACAAAGACGAGGAGTGGATTATCGAAAAACAAGGAACACAGACAGACGGGGAAACAGATGTGAATGAAACGTAATGAGAAAATAATAAAATACAAAAACAAACAGAACAAACGTGGCAAAACAAACAGATTTAGGGTTGTGGCTAGATTGTAACACTATTTTTCCCTATTTTGTCCAAGGTTTGACTCTGTCCCCATAGTAACGATGGAAAGTGTCCAACCCTCGTTTCAGCTGTCTTACACTCAGGGTTACAGCTATGGTTATGGTTATGGTTATGGTTATGGTTATGGTTAGCGTTAGGGTTAGAATTAGGGTTACAGTCTCGTCTTTGAAACTTACCACTTTAGCGGCGAAAATGCATGCGCGAGATCTGAGAAAACATAGGGTTACTACCAAGCCACGATAGTGATTGAGCATTAATCATCGGGGAGCTCTTCCGGGACCTGGGTAGTTACGTAGCGCCGTACCAGGTGCAGACAATGCCCCTAAACCACTTAGTACCGCCCACTACTCCGGAAGCACGCAACTCATGCAGCACAAAAACGACTCATGAGATCGCATGAGTTAACAACGGGTCGAAACCACGGCAGGACAGCTTAAACAGATAAAACAAAGTCAGAGTTACAGAAGTTGAAAGTAACGACGAACATTTGTGTAACTGAAATGCTCTCACATACGCAAGTAGCCTATGTTATGGTGATTTTAGAATAAAATAAAATACATTTTGAGTGTGTTTAAGAAAATAATAATGTTTGATGGGGTGTAGTGGGGAGTTTTTGCAGCTGTGTTACAATCACATTGCAATGCTTGTAAATCCTCTGGTAATTATAATAATATTATTCCCAGCTAGCATCAGCTGTGTCAGCGTTATTACCGTAATTTTTACATTTCTTTATTTTGAATCTTCTCCGTGTCTTGGCCAACGCATAGACGTTTGAATTTATTGCGTATCAGCTGAGACGTGCAGCGAATTTTTGCCCTACGACTTTCTTATTCGTAGATGTATAATGACTGGAGCTTCTTATTCGGGTCCTAATTTGCTCTCTTGCCGCTCTGATCTACCTGCGATATCACAAAGACGTGATTGAGATAACTAATTCACTGACGTTGGACGCTAGCTTGTCTCTGTTAAACTGGCGCCATGACAACAGTGGAGTCAACTGCGCCTCGATGAATACGCTCCTCGTCACGAGCTGACGCCGCGTCCTCGTGCTGTCCGTTGTCCTTTGGAAGGTCTACTTTACCCACTTTTAAGCCGTTCGGTAGTTAATGTTTGTGAGGGAATTCGATAGTTTTCCAACATATAATAGTCCAACCCGTTCACATTTTCTGATTTAAAAACATATGAATGGGGAAATGGCATGGCCGAGAATTAGCAATTGAATTATCAGACCATTGCTTTTAAGTACAGTTGGGAGTCATGGTGGGGATTTTTTCATTAGTATTTTTACTTCGTGGGTAACATTAAATCGCGTTAATGTGCATCTTTGAGGTTCAATGGACAAATAACCGACGCGTAATGATTACTTAGGCAGTAGAAACTGTGCACAATCTGTTCTCAAGCAAAGCTTAAAATCGTGTATTAAGGACTTGAGGCAGACACACAACAAAAAAGACTACTACAGAATTTACAGTTCCTCCTGCTCTGCCACCCTCCCCCCCCATCCCCCTCGCCTTCCCAGTGGCAGGTCGTGGCCACGTCTCAAAGCCATTCTTTGAACAGACTGGCTCTCTGGATCTGGCGGCTTGTAGACCAGGAGTTACCCAGGTGCATCGCAAGAGTGCTCATCTCAATATCTGGAGCATTCTGGAACATTTAATCAATTTTTCCTTTGTCCAAAGCCACAGTCCTCTCCTAACACGCACGTAAGGAAGTAAGTTTACTCTATTATTATTATTTTTTAAATAACGATGGGTAAAAAAACCGAAATGGCATCGGTAGGTACTTGTTTTACGATTGAGCTCAAACTCGTGTTTGTATCGGTTTGGAAGACTGCACAATTGTTTCAGTGTCTCCGTTTTTACATGCACTTTAGTTTTTCGCTTTCTATTTAATTGTGAGATCGGTGGTTGATGTTAAGTGTGTAGTAAAACTCACCAACGTGTGACGACAGCGGACTTTGTGCCATCGTCAGGTTCAGTCCGTTTACTGTCAAGAAAACAGTCCGTAGCAAGAGCTGCTGTTCTTACGCCCCTGCTACAGTTTTTCCTCAATTTAACTAACATCGGAGCTTCGCCCCCGAATCTGGCCAAAACACCTACGTATTTTCAGTGATTTGCGACGATCAATGAAAAGACGAATTATGGAGAAGAGAGTGTAATGTTTGCCGACCTCTAGCTCGAAACCTTGGTGCTGCTTACAACATTTTTTTGCAGCCATGGTCTCGTAAAAGAGTAATATACGCCAGTAGATGATATATAAATTAAGTCTCCGACGATACTCTTCATATTGCAAAGTAAATCAATCATTAATTATGGTATGCAAATGCACTAATGTATAACAAAGGTATGACATGTAATCTTACAGTACTTTATAGTATACGCTAAATCATTAGTATTTGAATTGTTATGAGATGTATATGCTACGCAATGTATTTCGATAAATAGTGTTTTCGACCAATAGTTTTTTCGTTAGTATTTATCATTCATGACACTTTCGAATAAATATTTCAACAATGTAGACGTTATTTTTAATATATTTCTGGTGTGAGCCATGCACATAATCTCCAGTAGCCTACTACTCGTAAATTAATTTGAATTTAAATGAAAGGCGTTACCACTGTATTCTATATGCATTATGGCATTTAAGTATAATTGTAGTCAACAACTTTTTGGTCATCAAAAATAATAATAATAATAATAATAATAATAATAAAATAATAATAATAATAATTATTATTATTATTCATGAAAGGAGTTGCAAGATCAGTATGAAATTAATCATTGGTAGAGAGAGGTCTGTTCTACGTCACTGCATTCCAACTGGACAGGACAAAAAGTTCTTCGGCCGCTGCTTTAAATCTGCGGGTGCACTCACTCACTCACTCGCCGACTGTGCAACCCAACCGGTTTATGTAACGCATTGCGCTCGAGATGAGTTATGAGCCCGCGCTAGTTCCGAAAATGATATCCATATACAGACCTTAGTCACCATGGCTTTAAATAGTTGCTTTAATCGCCATGAATTGAACTGAACATTGGATTTATATAGGGGTTTCAAGAAACCCAAAGCACTTTAAAAACAATGATAGAAACTCGATAAGTGAGTGAGACTCACTAAGTATTTCCTAATATTCACTAAAGTTTGAGACTCATTGATGGGTTTAAGTTGGAGCACATGGTGCAGTTCCAAAGGGAGACTCTCAGTGATGGTTTGTGTTGGAGCTGAATATAGACAGGATTGGGGTAAATATGCACACCCGAGAGGACTCACCCTCACCCCTCAGTGTGGGCAGGGTTATTTCCCAGTTTACACCAGATTTGGGTCAATGGAGACTGAAAACACACCTTTAAATTGCTAATTGTCTCAGACCAGTGTGTAACTGTTTTCTGTGAACACACAAGCCTATGTAAATAAGGATCCATCCATCTGCATCTTAGTCCCTTTTCTGATTGCAACTAAAATGGAAGTAGTTGCCTTTGTATATTTCACATACACACATTAGGGCAGTAGTAGATTGCCATTGTTAGGATCGGTCTTAACTTAAAGCAAGCTCTTTGTTGTAATGAATCCTTAAAAGTGAAGCCATATAGATTACACAGGCAATTACATTACAATAGATTCCATCAGAATCACAGTGTACACATTTTATGGAGAGGAGCAGTAACATAATACATCATTATGGTTTCCTTTTGCTCGCTCGCAAAGTAAACTTGTCCCTAATGCGTCTTTGTGACGTTGTGTAGGGGTGGGGGCAGGGACAAGTGACCTCTGATGTGGCAGGAATGGATCTGAGGTGAGGTCTACCTGCATAAATTCAACATGGCCCAGGGCCAAAATGGTGTGGATCGGGTACTCCTGACTGACCAGGGCCCATAACTGTTTATATTCATTACACTACACAAATGTTGAGCAATATATGTTTAGATTTTACATTTACCATAGGAATCAATATTCATATTTGCCCAGGGATAGAAATGATATCTATAAAAATATGAATCAATGTGCTGTGTGTTCTGTCAGTCCTGAAGGGCTGGAGTGGGCTGTGGATTCTGTGAAAGATTCACACTTCACAAGCACAATGAGGGTTGGAGCAGAAGAGGAAATGATGAGCGTTGATGTGTGAAAACTGCAGCATGTAACAGACATTTCAGAATTATACTTTACAGCAGGAGAGGGAACCAGGAAACACAAGGGCAATATTCTTCTCACAGTGAAACCTGACACATACATATACACATACACATACACACACACACACACTCTGTCTCTCTCTCTCTCACACATACATACACACACACACACACACACACACACACACATATTCCTGTTTATAATATTGACCAGACTACATCAAATACCTATGAGTCAAAATTCTTGTATTACAGGACATGGTGTTTTATAACAGGATTTAACACTAATCAAACCCATATTTCCTTTGGGGATAGGTTATGGGGTATGTTATGTCCTCAGCCAGAACCTGGGCCCATTATGTGTATGAGGGGGTGTGTAAGAGAGAACACGTGTGTGTGAATAAGTGCATGTGCAGTGCATGCATATGTGTGTGAATGCGCAAGTGTGTTTGTGAGTGTGCGTATGCATGTTAGTGTGTGAGTTTATGTAAATGTGTATGTATGTGAATATATGTAAATATATATTGTGAGTATATAGATGTGTGTGTGTGTTTGTATTTGTATGAGAGTGTTTGTAAGCGTGTATGTATGTATGTATGTGAGTGTGTGTAAATGTGTGTGTGAATGTCAGTGTGTAAATGTGTGTGTGTGTGTCTGTATTTGTCAGAGAGTGTTTTTAAGCATGTATGTATGTATGTGAGTGTGTAAATGTGTGTGTGAATGCCAGTGTGTAAATGTGTGTGTGTGTGTGTGTGTGTGTGTGTGCCTCTTGCTGTGAACCTTTCAGAAGGGGTGCAGTTGTTCATGCTGCTTTGTGGGGCCCCAGGGGTATGGGTGGGGGTGGGGCGGATGGTGTTTGGGCCTGTTTCATTACCCCTATGGGCCTCACGGTTTCTTGTTTCATGAATGTAGCAGTAACATTGCATACACTTTTGTACTTTCTGTACTTTTTCATTTCCCTCTCCCATTGTCTGGGGCAGAGAGAGAGGATCCTCAGCATACAGCAATACATTTGAGCATTAACACAGAAGAATAATCTGTAAGCATTATACAATTTGGATAACTGTGATGCAAATGTAAACAAAAGAAATCAGAAAAAGAATAGCAGTTATGATGACAACAACAATAGTAATAATATGAACCATTGTGGTGGTCATGAAGGGTCAGTGTAGTTGGTGGGAGTTTAAACCTTTAACCCACGAGGCCCCAGAACTGCATTATAACTGGAGGAGCTAAGCCTTATCTTCCTGACCAGTGACCACATACAGCTAACTTCCCAAATAAAGGAAACACCAACATAAAGTGTCTTAATGGGGCCTTAGGCAACTACAAGCCACTAGGACAGTTTCAATGTGCATTGGCATAGATTTTACAAGTGTCTGGAACTCTGCTGGAGGGATGCAACACCATTCTTCCACAATAAATTACATAATTTGATGTTTTGTTGATGGTGGTGGAAAACGCTGTCTCAGGTGCCATTCCAGAATCTCCCAAATTGTTAAACTGGGTTGAGATCTGGTGACTGAGACAGCCATGGCATATGGTTTAAATTGTTTTCATGCTCATCAAGCCATTCAGTGACCACTCGTGCATGGTTGATAGAAATCAGGATAGAAATGCTTCACCATAGGATGAAGGTGACCACTCAGAATGGCTTTGTGTTTATTGCCATTTATCTTGCCCTCTAAGGGGTTGAGTGGACCTAAACCATACCAGGAAAATGCACCCCACACCATAACAGAGCCACCAGGACCCTTCATTTACTCAAGTGTTTTAGATTTTTCCCAGTTTTTCGCCCAAATGTATTTCTGAGCAGTGCTCACTGCAAACCGGGCTGTCAATTTGGCAGAGTTTACACAAGCTCTCCACCGACACACGGGATCAGCCGCCACTTCAAAACGCTGTCCACAAGTTAAGCTCGTCCAGACATCGAAGTCGAAGGAAGGTACTTCATGCACAACTTTATACCAGCAGACTATGATTGACCTAATTGACCAGCGGGGGTCACTGGTTTACGACGACCAATCACTGCCGAGAAGCACCAACTACTTCACAAGATGCCGGATCTGTAGAAAAGTCTGAAAGCTAAATGCATATTCTTGTAATAATATCTTTTAGGTTTATTTAGAAATATAGTATTGATCTTTGGCTTGCTGAGATTAGCTAGCTCAAGAATGTGCTCATAACTGGTCACAATCATCAAATAGCGGTTTCCTAGTAAGTGTCCTGATGTCTCTTTCTCTCTTTCTATCTCTCAATTCAATTCAATTTTCTATTCAAAATGCTTTATTGCCATAAAAATGTATCCTGTTTCCCTCTCGCTCTTCCTCTTATGCCCACTCCTGTTATTCACAAGACTACACCAAATAACTTTTTTATTTATTTTCTAATGGTAAATAGGGTCCGTTAAATTTAACATCCTCTGTATGAGGGAGCGTGTTAGAGACAGAGCAGAGCTGTGTACAAACCTGTCTCTGACTCACATTTAAAGACACACACACACACGCAAATTGGTGTTTGTGGCTCGTACGATTAGTGTATATGTCCTTGTGGCTGAAAAATCTGGACCCCCACAACACATTTTTCATTGAATCAGTCAAACTGGCTTGTGCTGTTGACAGACATATATACCTAACATCACATTTTCAAAAAAGAAAACTGTAAAAACCCGACTTCACTGATAAGAAAGAACCAGTTAATACCCGTTAAACATTTCAAATTCTAAACCAGGGCACTGTGTTCAGTGGTATTTGTTTGTTTCTACCATGAGAAAAGAGTGGGCTTTGGCTCACTACATCTCAGTCTTCATGCATATGTAATTGCTGTGTGTTACTGGTGCAACATACTATTAATGTATTAATGCTAATCTTAACCAGACGAGACCTTATTTGAGTTTTCAAAACTGGCAACAACTACTTGAGGTATGTGAGGTTTTGTTAAAAGCATTTGAAAACCAGGCATAAACTTTACCTGGCAGAAAGAAAGCTGTCCTGGTCAAATGACTACTGATATTGTTGTTAGGATGAGACATATCGTCTTACAGTCTTACGTCTTACAAATCAAATCAACATCCAGGCTTACAAGCTATGCAGTAATGGGATTACTCAGCAAGATAAAATAATACCTGGTTAAACCACCTATAAGCTAGTCTGTAGTTCTGTTTTGACTTATTCCTTTATTAGTTATTGATGTTTTTTCTAAGTTCAAATGTACACTTTAGTAAATTTAAGCGGAGGGAAGCCGGCATGAGCTTGCCACTTGCAAGAGTGTCTCTGTGTGTGTCGGAGTTACAGTCAACGGCTTCTTGGAGGAGGCGGTTCAGGGTCTTTGGCACTGCCGGTCCCAGAGTTGCAGCAGTGAGCTCGCAGAGGGGGGATATTTCAATTAGGGTAGGTACAATTGGCCAGAAAATTTAGAGAAAATGGGAAATATCAGAATTTAAAAAAAAAAAACTTTGAAACAAATCCAACAATTAAATGTACTGTTTGGAGACAAAACGACCTAACCATTTTTTTAACTTAAAGACCATAGCTCACAGAGAACAACTACTTCTTTGTTTGGATGATGTGTGTCCATCTGGTGGTGAATGTTGGTATGACAGGCATTGGGCTGCTGTGCTTTTCCCGTGATCACACAAATATGCATTCAGACACAAGATTTGGTGAGCTTTGGTGGGCTGGTGCCATTATATGCATGCATGTGTGTATGCCTGTATCTGACAGAATATGTGGTCACGTAATGTCTCCTCTCCCTGTCGCTCAGGTGTGGAGATTTCCCATCATGCCCCGGTGCAGGTTGACAGCCCCAGCCTTGGTGACCCTGGTGCTGCTTCAGGGAGTTACTGTGGTTCTGCTTTTCGGGTGGTATGGGCACCTCCTCCCCGCCAAAGCCCCACCCACGCAGGATAAGGTACACGTGTTGCTGCTGTCGTCGTGGCGATCAGGCTCCTCCTTCCTGGGGCAGGTGTTCAGCCAGCACCCGGATGTGTTCTACCTGATGGAGCCGGCATGGCACGTGTGGACGACCCTGCGGCAGCCGGGCGCCTGGGCGCTGCGCATGGCGGTCCGGGACCTGGTGCGCAGCGTGTTCCAGTGTGACCTGTCTGTGCTGGAGTCATACACGCCCGCCAACCGCAACGTCTCGCACCTCTTCATGTGGAGCCACAGCCGCGCCTTGTGCTCCCCGCCGGCCTGCCCCCTCACGCCCCGCAACGACTTCAGCAACGAGACCGAGTGCAAGAAGCGCTGTGACGCGCGTGGCCTGCAGGGCGTGGAACAGGCCTGCCGCAGCTACAGCCACGTGGTGCTGAAGGAGGTGCGCTTCTTCGACCTGGCGCCCCTCTACCCCCTCCTGCAGGACCCCTCCCTGGACCTGCGCATTATCCACCTGGTGCGTGACCCCCGCGCCGTGGCCCGCTCCCGCGACCAGTCAGCCAAGGCCCTGCTGCGGGACAACGGGCTGGTGCTAGAGCGGGGCGACGCGCAGGTGGGCGACCCGCAATACCGCGTGCTGCAGGAGGTCTGCCGTAGCCACGTGCGCATCCATGAGACGGCCGCGCTCAAGCCGCCCGACTTCCTGCGCGGACGCTACCGCATGGTGCGCTACGAGGACGTGGTGCGGGACCCGCTGGCCGAGATCCAGGGCATGTACGACTTTGTGGGGCTGGACATGAGCGCGCGTCTGAAGGACTGGATCTACCGCGTCACGCACGGCAAAGGCAAGGGCACCCACAAGGAGGCGTTCCAGATCACGTCGCGCAATGCGGCGGACGTGTCGCAGGCCTGGCGCTCCGCCCTGTCGTACGAGAAGGTGCGGCGCATCCAGGAGCTATGCAAGGGCGCCATGGCACTGCTGGGCTACCGGCCTGTGGACAGTGAGAAGGAGCAGCGGCAGCTGGACCTGGACCTGCTGTTTCCACGGCAGCGTTACCGCTTCACCTGGCTCCCCTCCAAAGCTGCGCCGCCCCCCCAGGAGTGAAAGTGGGCGGGGCGGTTGGGGACGGGGGATTTTTACTGAACTTGAATTTTGTTCTTTCTGTGGCGTCTGCCACAAACACTGTGTGCCATTCGCACACTGTCTGACACAGTCTGTGTGTGTGCGTACGCGTATGTCTGTGTGTATAAGATGTCTGTGTGTCTGTGCATTTGTGCACGTGTGAGTGTAGTTGTGCTCATGTAAGTGTATGCATGTGTGTGTATGCTCATGAATGTGTGTGTGTGTGTGCGAATATAAGTGTGGGCTTGTATGTGTGTATGCGTGTAGACCCCGTGGTAGAGTCCTGTCCTTTGGGAGCCTCCTGTATGCTGGCCAGTGTGATGTCGAGCCCCTTGGTGGAGGAGATGTGAACGGCACACTGCACTCCCATTCACTCAGCACTGGTCTCACATCCACTGGTTTCCAAGGCAACCAAAAGCTCTGCCCAAAGCACATGTTGTCTTTCTAACGCCATACCTGTCTTTTGGGTCAGGGATAGGAGGGGGTGATGATGATAAAGGATTTAATCATTGGAATCGGAGAGAGTGGTGATAAGCGATTTAGTCATTAGAATTGGAGGAGGGGGTTAATCTTGCATAATTTACAGGATGAGGGAGAGGTTTAGAATATGGGGAATATGGACTTATCCATCCCCCTGTCTCACCCCGTCCCATCTGCCCCCTCCACCAAATCTCATCTCATTCATGCGGTCATTTGAGATTGACCTCTAGCCCCCTGACTTTGAATCACCTGTCTGATACTACCTGAGTGAGCAAGATCTGAATAAACACATCCATGTGGGTGCGTGTGTGTGTGTGTGTGTGTGCATGTGTGTGTTGTAATTACATACTTATACTGACAGTGATACTCATGACCAGTATGAAGAGCTATGTCAACCATTGCAGACGATGGTGTTTGTGGGTAATCACGGGTCTACCATGGTGGACGCTACGGTTTGTGAGTAATCAGGTTTTTGTGATAAGGTACTATCCTACTAGCCCTTCCTCTGCGGTTAGTTACATTAAACAATACGAGACTGCAAACAATACTTTGGTCAACTAATACTTCTATCATCAGCCAATAAAGATAGTTGCACAAAAAGTAAGGCAAACTCTTTAGCACAGTACATCCTTTGGGAAATGTTATGACTGTTATTATACTATACAAACATCCTATAAGGACAAAGTATGAAAGGAAGGCAACCAATTTGTCAAATATGTATTTTTTGAATGTATACAATGAACAACACTGTTTTTATGAGAACATGTGTTACAGCTGGCTGACCCACCTCACCACATCCTGCTGGAGGATTTTTATGTTTCCTTGTGGAGGAAACGCAGGTAATCCTTCCTTTGTTTCTCCATAAATTCTGCCCACTTCATATTCCAGTCAGAGAGGTGTCTGGTACACGTGGGGTCCTGCCGAGGGGAAATATCCTCTCACTTTCAGGGTCCAGCTGGTGTACGTCAGCAAGCGCCATATGCGAGAAAAGTACATATAGCAGGGCTCAGCCCTCATGTGTGAAAATGTGAGCATCTACAACAGGAAGTGACCTCACTCCGGGGAGAGCCAGGCCAAGAAATGCGATTGGCTCTCTGGCCTGAGTTCAGAAGTCTTTGGCTGGCTGAGCCAATGTTATTCCTGATTCTGCTGTGCTGACAGTGGGGGCCTCTGTTCTGATACGCGCAGTGGACACGACCCCTGCCACATGCTACACGTGCTGAGAGACATGGCTCTCCTCAAGAGTTTCAAGAATGTATTCCTCCTTCAGACCGCTGAGGCAGAAATATTAGGAGGAATATTACTATCACGAGTTAATAATGTAGAGTGTAATGTTCAGAGCAGTATACTTAACATTATGAGATTAATGTATACTATACTATTAATGTATAATGTTTCCTTTTGCAAAGTTTTTATTAGCATTCATCCCACTTAAGGCCAGTCTGCTTGGCACTAGTTCCCCTACAGGCCAGTCTGCATAGGGCCCATATCCATAAGCCCAGTCTGCATGTCCATGTTTGTCCAGGTGGTATTTGCATGTCATGTTTGGCCTATTCTGTAGCTGTAATGAGAGGACATACACATCCTGATTCACTGTGAAAATCCATGCTGGAATCATTGGTCATGTTCCTTTTTGCACACGTTTCTCATCTGCTGCTTGATGGTGCTATTGCCATCCTGCAGCAGATTAGATTTTTTGCGAATTGTACTCTTTTAATGCAGCTGTTCCAGTCTCACGTGACCAGTCTGCTCCTCTGCCAGCACTTCTAACGTACAGTTTGGCAATGTATTCAGAAATAATAATTTCCAGAGATTCCAGCATCCAAATGGTACACGTCTTTTAATATATAATTTTAAAATGTTTTTTTTTGGTTGGGATTAAGTTGCAATAAACATCTTGATTTACTTGTTTTCTCTTGCTGTTATTTTCCACACAGAGTGTTAATGAATTCTGCAGACGCAGTATTGGCCCTCTCTGGCTTTGGGCCCTCTCTTTGTCTGTTGGCTTTCAATCACACACACTTCAAGGTTGTGAACAGGAATAGCAATGGGTCTAAATATTAACTTAACTTCACATGTGAATGTGACTTATCGATTACTTTGATCAGTACTAGCTCCCTGTGTAAATACGTATATATATATATATATATATACAGTCAAGCCGGAAAGTCTGCACGCCCCTTTCACCCTCTCCACGTTTCATTGCGTTACAGACTTATTCTACAATAGATTAAGTTCATTTTTTGTCTCAAACTTCTACACAAAATAGCCCATAATGACAATGTGAAAACAGGTTTTTAGACATTTGTGCAAATTTATTAAAAATCTAAATGTAAAATATCATATGTACACAAGATATGACACCCAAAAGTGAGCTGGGGTGCATTTTGTTTCCACTGATACTGCTTGAGATGTTTCTACAACTTGATTCTAGTCCACCTAGAACCTGGTAAATTCAATTGATTGGACATGATTTGGAAAGGCACACACCTGTCTATATAAGGTCCCACAGTTGACAGTGCATGTCAGAGTAAAAACCAAGCCATGAAGTCCTAGGAACTCTCCATAGACCTCCGAGATAGAATTGTGTTGAGGCATAGATCTGGGGAAGGGTATAAAAACATTGCTAAAGCATTGAAAGCACCCAGGAGAACAGTGGGCTCCATCATTGTGAAATGGAAGAAGTTTGGAACCACCACAACTCTTCTTAGAGCTGGCCGTCTGGCCAAACTCAGTACCCAGGCAAGAAGGGCCATGGTCAGGGAGGTGACCAAGAACCCAATGGCCACTCTAAGAGAGCTTCAGAGTTCCTCTGCAGCGATGGGAGAACCTGGTAGAAGGACAAACATCTCTGCAGCACTGGATCCTCCAGTTGGACCGTCCCGAACCGTCCCGTCAAGGGTGCGTCAAGGGTGGGGACTCGGGCGCCTCCTCGTGGCCTATCGGGAACAATTCCGCCCATGTCGGCTCTTCCTCCACTGGGGTTGCCTCGGCAGCACCGGCCTCTGACGGCCCCTCTGCTGACGGCGGCGGGTCAGCTCCCTGGAATCCGCACAGTCTGGCGGCCTTGACCACCTCGGTTTCGGACACCACCTCCGCTGAAGGTGGCGGATCCGCGTCCTGAACTTTGCACAGTGGGGGGCCTAGGTTTGCCCTTGCCGCTTCCCCTTTTCTGACATGCCTCGTCTTTCGCCGCCTTCCCTCTTCCCCCCGCATCCCTGTCCAGAGCTGGGGAAATATTAGGCAATCCCATCCCAGCAGCACCGGAACCGGCAGGAACCTTGGTCATCTGGGTCCACGGGGTAATCCTTGTTCTCCCCATGGATGCAGGAAATGGCCATATTCTCGGGTTGAAGTTCCGCCCGGGCATACTCAGGGCGGACCAGGGTCACCATGCTTCCGGAGTTGAGCAGGGCTGTGGTGTCTTTGCTGTTGGCCCTCACCTTGCAGCAAGCCGCAGGACTTTGTGGGCGGATGTCTGTGGCGGATGCGGTCCGCATCACCACGACCCGTCGGGGACAATTCCAAGAGAGATGTCCCACCTCTCCACAGTCAAAACATGCCCGGCGGTCTTCGGTCATGAAGGGGCGTCATCTTGGCTGGCTGGGCGGTGCCCGGTTACTTTCTCTTAATCTCTCCCCGGTCATCCCGTCCGGTTTCGGTCTTTCCCGTGTTCGGACTGAGGTTTCGGGTTTCTCAGGTTCGGGCTGGGCGGGTCGGCTGCTGCGCAGGACCTCTACAGCGGCTTGGTATCCCTCCACCAGCTCCACCAGTTCGTCGGCGCTCTGGGGGTTCGCCTGGTTTGCCAACTTCTTGGCTTCAAACGGTAGGGAGCGCAGACATTTGTCAATGACAAACCGTTCCATAGGAGTTAGGGTGGTTCCATGGTCATCCAGTTCTTGGTCAGGCGGATCAGGTCTTGCATCTGGGCTCGGGGCGGTAAGGTGGCGTCGAAGGTCCAACTGTGGAACTTCTGTGCCTGGCCGATGAGGCTGTGCCCCGAGCGCCGCAGAATTTCCCTCTTCAGGATGGTGTAATCGGCGGCCTGGACCTCATCCAGATCCTGGTACGTGTGCTGGGCCGCCCCGGACAGGAATGGAGCTATCAGCCCGGCCCATTGCCCTGGAGCCCACCCTTCTCGGGTTGCCGTTCGCTCAAAGGTTTGGAGGTACGCCTCGACGTCATCCTCCATCTTCACCACTTCCTGGCGCAGAAGGGTTGTCTGCTGCCGCTGCTCGTCTAGCAGCGCTTGGTTGTGTATAAATGGATTGTATGTAAAGAAATGTGAAACTGTGTAAGTCGCTCTGGATAAGAGCATCTGCTAAATGCCGTAAATGAAATGTATTCTTATGTTCTTATATCACAAAATGTCACAATATTTATCACAAAAATGATCACAAGAATACCTTGCAATGCTTCGATAAGAGTGTTATTTTATAGTTTTTTTTAATTCTTTGCAGGTCTACAACATATTTCATTTAAAAGTTCGCATTCCAACTAAAGAAAAACAAAGAAGGTATTCAGGTAACAATTTCACAAGGACAGGGGCACAACATAACAGATTTAGATCATATATCAGGACTGCTGATGATGTGGTGGGATGGTCTCTGAGTGCCCTCATGGCTGCGTGCTCCCTGTGCCACTCACCTAATGAGTTATGCTGCCCTAGATGACTTCTGCTGGTGCAAAAGTGTTATCACTACTCTTTCCCCTGATCCGGTGTGATATTTATTATAGTCATAATTGCACCTTTCCTCTTTTCTCCCCGGCTTCGTGGCACCTGCCCGGAGCTCACCTGCCCCAGAGTCAACCCCCCACCCCTGCCATGTGTTAGCCGGATGCCGCTGGCCCAGACCCTAGCTGCTGGTTCCATCCCCTCCCCTGCCCTGCCCTGGTATCTGGAGGGATGAGGTCCACCCCACCCCTACACTTAGAATGCCCTTCCGGTGGCCTCATGAGCCTCAAGGACTATTTGTTTAGTTTTTCTCTGTATCCCACCATTTTCCAGGAGTTCATCTCGACCGCCTTTTAAGGGGTCAGGGAATAATTTTCCAGTCTCCCACATTGGCTCCAATGGTTTTCTGGTTTTTTGATTCCCTCTGGAAAATGCCAATTGTGAAGCGCTGTGTGACAACCTGTTTGTAAATGGCGCTATACAAAAATAAAGATTGATTGATTGATTGATTGATATATCAAAACACAAGATGGAGGTACATATAAGCTTAAATCAGTAAAAAGTAAACTCAAAAGTTTAAAAAACATGAAAAAAAGGAGTTTGTGCTCAGCCTCCTCTGGGGGGTGAGCTATATAACCAGTTATTTCCAGTGGCTTGCCTCTTGGCCCCTCTCTCGTCCTTCAAAAAGTCAGCCAAAACACCATCCTGGAGGAGGTTTGGAGAGTGACCAGGTCCACAGACCTTGATGTTCCTTGTCTCCCACAGGACCTGCTTTACGGTGTCCCTCTCGGGGGCCGAACAGGACCCTCTCACCGTCAGGGAGGATCTCGGTAGGAGCCTGTTCTGGGAGACAGAGGACATAACAAGGCCCCAGACCCGTCTGGCCACGGAGTACTCCCAGAACAGATGGTGTTCTGAGTCAGTGCATCCGTGGGGGCAGCTCTCGGTCAGGACTAAGCGCCATCTAAACATAAATTACCTGGTAGGGAGACAACCGTGAGTAGACATCCATGATATATCTTTTTGTTAAACCTTTATGATTAAAAATGTTCCATACAATTCCAGGGCTCAGGGTCGGGTTGCCCCTCGGGAGGGTCATGGTCTCTCCCGATCTTGAAAAGTACATGACATTTTTATATGTCCATGAGGGCAACCCGGTCCTGACCAATCCCGTCCTGAAGGTAAAATCCCTCAGGGGTCTGTAAACGCATGGGGGGTCCCAACTGTATGGCACAGTAAGGTCCAGCGCACAGAGCGCATATCTGAGGATGGGAGTGGCATAGTACTTGGCAAATGTACCAGGGGCTGACTCCCCCCTCTGGGTGTTCCGGACCAGTGTGGTCAGACCCTGTGCCAAAATAACTGTTGTTAGGGTCTCCCACGTGGTCCAGTAGTTACAACGTTTGACACTGGCCACGGAGACCGGGGTTCAATTCCCAGTCGCACCAGAGTCGGCTCTGGCTGGGAGTGCCATCAGGGGGCGGCGATTGGCTGTCCGCCCCAGGGAGGGGGGAGGGAAGCCGACAGGAC
This sequence comes from Aldrovandia affinis, assembly GCA_029706075.1. Taxonomy (NCBI): domain Eukaryota; kingdom Metazoa; phylum Chordata; class Actinopteri; order Notacanthiformes; family Halosauridae; genus Aldrovandia; species Aldrovandia affinis. Next base: position 13,333,973 of record JAINUG010000004.1, read on the forward strand.
GTTCGCTGCACATAAGAGTGGCCCTGTAGTACCGGGTTACGGTTGACGGCCTGGCGAGTGCCGTCTCGGAGGAGATGATGCTTCGCCTTCGTCACTACTGGTCGCAGGACTACGGCAGCAAACTCACATTACTGGGGAGGTTTGACATTTTTTTTTTTTGAAATAGCGGGTGTAATTGGCTACTAAATTGGGAGAAAATGGGATAAAATCAGAAACAAAATCTTTAAAAAAAATAAAAATAACAGTTGTTATATCTGGGACCCCTCTGCCCCCCTTCTCCTCCTCCTTCATCGGGGTTGTTCTCCCTAGCCTCTTGCTTCGGTGCTTCGATAAGAACCAGGATTGAGAGAGAGAGAGAACTGATACAAATGAACAAAATAAACGTTGGGGGCGGCCTCACTTGTTTCAGCTAAAAACAATGAATCAAAATAACAAACTAAACAAAAAGCACCTTTAGGCAAAACACTAAACATTCACTATAGGTACAGACAGACTTTCGCTACTTTTCAGTGGCGTGGTTCGGGATCTCTCATTTCTACTAAGAGAGCAGAGCAGCTTTAAGCACACAGGTACAATTATATTTTGCCACACAGCTGCGTGCCCTAGCCACCCTACCAGTAGGTGTGGCCATTAATCACCCCGATTCCCCTGCCTAGACTGACGCTTTCTACATCTACCTATCAACAAACCAATCTGATGTGAAGGAGCATGAAAATTCAAGTAGCTACCAATATCTACCAATCTCTTGGGCTCTAGCACAGACAGCAGGATAGTTACAAGAGACAGGATGAGACTGTAGTCATCTAGCTAACATTAGCCTAGCTAGCTACCTAGTTATAGTATCAAACTATATTGTTGTTTGGGAACATATGAGATTTTAATTGCCACTTAATGAGTAACGTTAGTTGGGTACTCGTTACTACAATAGATTTATGATAACATAGCTAGCTAGCCTATTCAAGACAGCTACGTTTTTCTAGTTGACTCAGCTAGCAGCTCACTAAATTAGCTCAATTTGGATAGATGTCATTTCATGTTACATTGAAGCACCAATATTCCTTTTTTTAGAGAGAGAAAGCCTTTTAAACCACATTTTATCTTCAGGTGCTGCACATAGCAGATACATTGCGATCGCTAGGTGACTCTCCAGCTCTAGGACTCCACCTGTAGTACAAGCCTCGTTTTCATTTCAATATGGCCGCCATGTGAACAAGGCCAATTCTTTGTATTTGTCACCATAAGCGTGTGGCTTCTACTCCAATGCAAGTAAAAAAAAGTAGATGCATAGAAGACAGTACAAAAAGTAGAGTTTTATTTCTTACTAAATAATAGTTAAGATTTCATATAACTTCAAAATATTTTCTATCTGGGTGGATTTTTAATTTACTTTGTTTATAAACACAGGGCCTAATTTATCAATAATAAATCTCTGTTCAACAAAGTGTACAAGAAGTCAAACGAAAATGGTTTGATATGAAACTAGAAACAAAAAAAAGAATAACCGCATGCAGGGAAAAAATTAAAGCCACTGGACGAGGCCAAGGAACACAAGATAAGCTCTCCCAAATGGAGAAGCGCATCGGTGCCATCATCGGTGAGATGTCCCTATTCCAGAAGGGGATGGCGACGTAATCCTAACCCTGATCCCAGCCACTGAAATGACTGACCTGCCGTCGTACACCAAAGAACAGTCATCCGATTTTGTGTTGGAAGGTAGGCAAATTAAAACATACCAAGTATAAATCGCTCAGTATTGATATGCCTAACTGAGCCACAATGAACAAATTTATATTATTTATTGCAGCTGAAAGCCAGGAGCCAGGACCCTTGGTAACCAAAAAGAGAGCCCCTAAATCACCGGTCCAAACGCGCCCTTCTCCAAAGGTCCTCACTGACAAAGTTTTGAAGAGGCAGGAGGCTATCCAGGAGGCTGTGGAGGAAATGGCCTGTATGCTTAAACAAATTAACAATCATTTGGCTGACAAAGTACATAATTGAAAAGAATTGCTTATAAGAAATAAAAGTTTTTTTATTGACCATTTGGCTAGTGATGTACACCACAAATTACACCTTTAGAAACGCATGATAAATTGCTGATGCACACAAATTCCTTTGATATTTTTTTTGGGGGGTCATTAGCTGGGTGAATTGCCATGTGGTTCTCCCTCACTGGATCAGGCAAGGGGAGTCCATGTGTAAGTGCCATATTGTGCAATACACAGCAAGCCATTATAATTTTGCAGACTTTCCTGGGTTTATAGATACATTTGTGTCCAAATACATCCACCTTGCCTTCAACCATTGGTGCGCTCTATGATAGAGCGTGTCCGGGCATGCGCCTCATTGTAGCGCACCTTAAGTGGTGACGGGGGTTGGCCAGTGGGGTCATCTATCCCGGCTTTAGCCCTTATCCCCTGGATGGAATGAACATGGAGGGTTAGATAAAACGTTGACAATGCAGGTTTGGAGTTACCAAATGTCAAACATCATACTTACCAATGAGCCAGCCACCCTCAACAGCTCCATGTGCCAAGCAATTCCCCACAGACCAGTTTTGCAAAACAACTGAATCATGTGTTCCTCGAGGCCAACGAGCAACAACAGTGAGGAGATAGCAAGTTGCATCAGATATCAATTGGACGTTGATGGAATGATTTCCCTTCCTATTCAAATAGGCAAAGGTGTCAGTGGATGGAGCTTTAATGCGCATATGGGTACAATGTTTGGCACCGATCGTACAACCCCAATTCCAAAGAAGTTAGGACGTTGTATAAAACATAAATAAAAACACAATACAATGATTAGCAAATCCTTTTCAACCTATATTCAATTGAATACACTACATAGACAAGGTATTTAATCTTCAAACTGATAAACTTTATTGTTTTTTTTCAAATATTCACTCATTTTGAATTTGATGCCTGCAACACGTTCCAAAAAAGCTGGGACAGGGGCATGTTTACCACTGTCTTACATCACCTTTCCTTTTAACAACACTCAGTAAGCGTTTGGGAACTGAGGACACACATTTTTGACGTTTTGTAGGCAGAATTTTTTCCCATTCTTGCTCGATGTACGACTTCAGTTGCTCAACAGTCCGGGGTCTCCGTTGTCGTATTTTGCGCTTCATAATGCACCACACATTTTCAATGGGAGACAGGTCTGGACTGCAGGTTCTTCAACTGTTGGACTATATGCCCACACAGTTGTTCACAAAGTGGTGAACCTCGCCCGATCCTTGCTTGTGAACAACTGAGCCTTTCGGGGATGCTCCTTTTATACTCAATCATGGCACTCATCTGTTTCCAATTAACCTGTTTAAAACTCCTAGATTGCAGAACTGTGAATGAAAAATTGACTATATTTAAAAGGGTTATTGTAGATGTACAGTATAAATTCATCCCCAAAGTAAGGAAAAATAGGATGAAAAAACAGTCTCCGCAGTGGATGACTAAATCTTTACGGGAGATTTTGAGGCAAAAGAAACGACTGTACAGAGTATATAAAAAGGATAACTCAGAGAAACAAGTTAGATTATTGTAATATGCGGGCTAAGGCTGAAAAGGAAATAAGATCAGCTAAAAGGCTGAAAAATTTCCCAAGATGCAAAAAGTAATATTTTTTCAATATTGTAGTACAAAAAGGAAGGTTAAGGATGAGGTTAAGTGCATTAAGAATAAGGAAGGAACTTTGGTTTATAATAATAAGGATATTGCAAACACACTAAACAGTTACTTTGTGGAGAGCTTTACTAGAGAAGAGGTTATAAATATGCCTAAATGTATAGACAAGGTACAGAATGTTTTGGAGGACTTTGAAATAAGGGATGTAGAAGTACTACAAAAACTACAAAAACTTAAGACAAGGCAGCAGGCCCGGAAGGCATATATCCCAGAGTACTCAAAGAACTTGGGTAAATTATATATAAACCATTGACAGATATTTTCATAATCACTGGAGAAATACCAGATGACTAGAAGCAGGGTAGTATAATTCCAATATATAAGAAGGGGGACCGTACTGACCCAAGGAACTATAGGCCTGTCAGTTTAACTTGCATCACATGTAAAATGCTGGAATGTATTATTAGGGATAAGTTGGAATCATTCTTGAAAAATAATAGTATTTTAAGGGAGAGCCAACATGGATTTCTCAAAGGGAGGTCATGCCTAACAAACCTCCTGGACTTTTTCGAAGAGGCTACAAAGTGTGTTGACCTGAACCAGGCTTATGATATTATATATTTGGACTTTCAGAAAGCATTTGACAAGGTACCACATGAGAGGCTCATTGCTCAAATGAATTCAGTAGGAATTGCAGGAGTAGTTTCACAGTGGGTTCATAATTGGCTGCAAGGGCGAATACAAAGAGTAACAGTAGGTGGGGCCGAATCTGACCTCGGTGCTGTGGGCAGTGGTGTCCCGCAGGGATCGGTGCTGGGACCTCTGCTCTTCCTTATTTACATAAATGATCTTGATATGGATGTTAGTAGCAAAATAGTTAAATTTGCAGATGATACTAAACTTGGGGGTTTGGCAAACAGTTTGGAATCGACTAAAGTAATCCAAGATGATTTAAACAAAATCCCAAAATGGGCAGATACATGGCAGATGATGTTCAATATTGCTAAATGTAAAGTTATGCATGTGGGAAATAAAAACATTAGACAGGAGTATTTTATGGGAGGAGAAAAGTTAGTAGGTGTTCAATTTGAAAAGGACTTAGGAATTGTAGTTGATCAAAGCCTATCTGAATCAAAGCAGTGTGCTACAGCAGTGAAATAAGCCAACAGGATGCTGGGATACATAGCAAAAAGTATAAAACAAAGGAGGTTATATTAATGTTATATAATGCCTTTGTCAGACCGCACTTAGAATACTGTGTGCAGTTCTGGGCACCTCACTACAAGAAAGATATAGAAGCTCTTGAAAAAGTCCAAAGAAGGGCAACTAAACTGATACCTGGTATGAAAGGTAAAAGTTATGATGATAGACTTAAGGCACTCAATCTATTTAAACTTAGCAAACGGAGACTTAGGGGGGATTTGATTGAGGTTTTTAAATTCCTAAAATGGATTAACAAAGTAAAATACCAAAGATTTTTTAAGATAAGTGGGGGCAGCAGAACAAGAGGCCACAGGTGGAAATGAGTTAAAGGCAAATTCCACACAGATATTAGGAAGTTTTTCTTTACACAGAGGGTTGTCAATGCCTGGAACAGCTTGCCAGGTCAGGTAGTAGAGGCAGAAACGCTTGGGCTATTCAAGTCCAGGCTAGATGTAGGTTGACGTATAAGCCTGAAAAAATAGGGTTTTTTTAGACTTCAAATAAGAGGCATGACAATTATTTAGTTGTGTTGTACTGACTCTTACGTTTTTAAAAATCGATGTGATTTTTAAAGATTTTGCATTTGAATCTGAATTTATTCACTGTTTTGTGTATTAGTGCCTAAAACTGTCATATGGCGTGACATTAAAATTATTGTATATAAAATTAAAATGGGGTATTCTTTTCTCAAGTAACTAACTTTATCATAATTCTTTATCATTACTTTCTTGAAATCCGGCATATCCTTGTCCAAATTCATTATATTTTGTATTATTTTTCTTAATCATGGTGCAGAGTAAGACATCTCCCCTCTATCTTTCAATAAGTTTTACATTCATTCTGACAAACCCTGTTATAAATCTAACATTTTACATATGTTCCAGTAAGATATTTACTATTTATCACTAAAAAAGCCTTTTTATGGTCACAATTTTGAATGTCACACCAAATGATCTAGTGTCACACCATAGGATGAACCACACCACAAATGAAACGTGTCAACTTTTTTATGCAAAAAAAGTGTATTATAGCATGTTCTGAAATCACATGGCTGAAAAGCATTGCATTTAAAACATTCAAGAACAGTTGAAGAAAAATCACACGTGTGAAACATTGTGCCACTTAACATAGTACTTGGGTATCTGACACAGGACTGGTGAAGAACAGTATTTCTAGTGAAGAACACACTAGTAAAGAATAGTATTACAGGTATAGTATTGTCTGGATATCTTTGCTATGTTAGCTGAAGTGTTTTGTGTGTGTGTGTGTGTGTGTTCACAATTCATTATACACAAACCAGTCATAATTCGAGAGCATGACAAACCGACTGCATGGCTTGGGTTCTGATATTATACATATACATATGATTGTGATGGTAGAAAATGCAGTCTGATTTGCTTGGCCAGACAAAAGCATTTTTCTCCCCAAGTTGTTGCATACAGTTCACCTCCAGCTCCTCCTCCTCCTCACCATGTACCCCCGTGATCTGTCCCACATACGGTTTGCCATCATATTTAACAATGACAAAATTCCCTCCATGTACTTCTCCTGTTCATCTGAACTTGTCTCGAGGTCAGGTTCACATGGTGTGGCATCTTCTGACTGGGCATGGGGCTCACCAGTGGGAGAGCCAGGGTGGCTTGACTGGGCATTGGGCACCTCAGCAGAAAAGCCACAGTCACTTGACTGGGCACAGGGCACCTCAGCAGCGGAGACATGGTCAAACTCAAGTTTGCTCAGCTTGTGGCAAGGGCAGATCTCTGGGTACTTGCAGTAACAGCTTAGAGCTCTGTAAAATATTTTCCCTGGGGAAAAAGACAGAACCTGGTGTATATTACTGATCCCAGTCACTGGACGCACTGAAGGAGGCAGCATTTCATCCATGGCAGAGATATCTTCTTCTTCGATCCACTTGACTGTGGCGTTTTCAGAGCTCAAATGGTCACTGCCTCCAAGGACATGCATGTCTGCCTTACGCTTCAACACTCCCCCAACACCATCAGGTGCACCCTTGCCATGAGATCACTCTGAAAAGTTCCAGGTGACCCGCTTGAATCCCCATGTATAGGGAATACTGCTCATGAGGAAGCAGTTTGCTCGATTGTGATACTGAGTTGCTGGACCATCACACAGGACATGCATGGTGTCGATTGCATGGTGATTTATTTTCCAGAAATCATCTATAACTGACTTAATGTGTGCCCACACTACTCGTTCATCATGTCTTACGGACATGTGGACTTGTGGTATAGCACTGGGAGCCATTGACCGAGTAGGCAACTCCAGTGTGTATTGTTGCCTGTTGCCTATTGCCACCAAAGTGAAATGCCTGAATCTCACTGTTGAGTTTACAGGCATATTTTTTTAATTTACAGGCAACACCATCTCATTGTTTTTCATGTTCTCTTTGACATGCCTGAATTGCTGCACCTGGTGAAGCCAGTTATACTGGTGACTGGCAATCTCCTCCAGCCCCTTCTGGAAGACTTCTTGCAACTCCGCTAGTGTCCCTCTTTTCGTTTTTTTAACCCAATTTTTGTAGGTTTTCTCACCGATCGTGATGTCCTCTTTTTGTGTGAGTAAGTATGACAGAAGGAGATAGTTTTCATTTGAATAAACACGATACGTGCATCTGCTTTGTATGGATTTCCCTGTGTGGAGTAGGTATCCATTTTTTATCATGTGATATTGAGAAAAAATAGCAAAAACTTCAGATAAAACTTAATTAGTTATAAAATACAAGAATAAATTGTTAACTCAAATAATCATTCTGTATGTAGGAAAATACAGTTCATATCATATGGTGTGACAAATGGATCATATGGAGTGACAAGCAAAAACTGTCACACAACATGATGTAGTGTCACACCGTATGATGTTTCATGCACTTAGCACAATATTGGGCCTTGTGCTTATAAGATAGCATCCAAATAGCATACCCACTGTAACATGGTAACATAGATTTCTATGTATTAATGAAAAAAAGTAATTTTATCTTTGGCATTTTTGTGTAAAGAGCGTCACACTAAAAGACAAGCGGAAAGGGTACTAAAGTGGGAGTGCAAAAAATATTAGATTTATTGAAAAAATTACAAGAGAAAACTCACCTTGTGACCCCTAAATGTCCTTCTGAGATGTTTTCTGTACTTCCTGGTTGAGCAAGGACCCTTCCTCCACAAGGGTGTCCAAATAATTGTCCATTCAAATATCACATTATAGTGTCACACCAGGGCGGCATGGTGGTGCAGTGGATAGCACTGTCGCCTCACAGCAAGAAGGTCTCGGGTTCGAATCCAGGCCGGGGGCCTTTCTGTGTGGAGTTTGCATGTTCTCTGCGTGTCCGCGTGGGTTTCCTCCGGGTACTCCGGTTTCCTCCCACAGTCCAAAGACATGCATGTTAGCCTAATTGGAGAGTCTAAATTGCCCGTAGGTATGAGTGTGTGAGTGAATGGTGTGTGTGCCCTGCGATGGATTGGCGACCTGTCCAGGGTTTATTCCTGCCTCTCGCCCCTATGCATGCTGGGATAGGCTCCAGCCCCCCCGCGACCCTGACCAGGAATAAGCGGCTTAGACGATGAGATGAGATGAGTGTCACACCATATGATATCAATTTCTGGGCCAAAATCTGTTTAATCAAAACTAACTCAAAATGTTATGCCTGGACTTTGAAAATAGCAGGCTCACAAATATACATCTGTGTTATCATACTGTAATTTGTTGAGGGGAGTTGCACTTATTTTTGTTAGTTTTACTTTAGTTTAAACTTTGTGAAACATGCTTGGGACAGTCACACCATATGAACTTTTTCATGTTTGGTTGAAAATTGTGAAAAAGTGATTAATGGCTTGCATGAATCCTAATTATGTTCACATATAGCAGCATCTTCTTAACAATATAAGAAAGTGTTTTGACAAATTGAACTAGCCTATTATTTATTTGTGTTTGACGACCGGAACCAAAAAAAGGCCATGTCACGTCAACCACCCAGATACTCTTTAGATTAGGACATGATGAGCCTAGATGGGCCGAACGGCCCGTTCTCATCATTATGTATTCTTATGTTCTTATGCTAATTCCTCTAATAGCGCAAGGTCCGCCATTGCAAGCTTGGACTACAGCATTTTGGCAGTTTAAATAGTATTTCTCATCAATTAATTAATTATTTATTAAATTATTTTAAAACTGCAATTATGAAATCATAGTAACTCTTTGTAATGCTACTACTCATTTCAATTGTTTTGGTTTTACTTCATTAAAATAGTATTCGCAACCAATTTATGTTAGTTTCTTCATAATTTATCTTCCTTGATTATATTTCAGTATTTCAGGACAAAATACGTAGACAAAGAAGCCTATTTAATGACCAATTTAATCAATAAAAATGAAAGATTCGAGTTAAAAGACGAACTGCTGAGTTTACACACACTGCGCGTGGTCTCAGGTTTTCGTAAATGTCCCTCTCACGTCCGAACAAGTTGGACTCTCGAAAACTTTGATGAATCCCAATTTTCAAGTGTAAATGTTGGTACGAAGGAATTACGAGATTATTCGTTCGTATAATCCTTTCGTTCGTATGTTGCTTGATAAATAAGGTCCAATTTTCGAACATTTACGATATGTGGCAATGCCGTTAAATTGTTTTTATGTATAATATCCAGTAGGTGGAAGCACTGCTGGTACTCAAAGGAAATCCTTTTTTTGCTCATCAATATCGATGGTTTTCCATTCCTTCATCAGCCGTTCGAGTCTACTGTTTACATTGCGGAACACGCCCCTCCCAAAGGACTTCTAATTATTAAAATACACTGTGCAGCTTTACTTTGCAACGTCCAAATACCAGGGATCCGTTGCTGGATTTTGAAAGACTTCTTGCGTGAGATTAAATGAAATGACAACGTCTACATTACAGGTAGCCACTGTCACACGAGCCTAGCTATGGCTATCGTTGGCTGGCTAGCTAGCTAGCTAGCTAGCGTTAACAATCTCTGGCTTTGCTATCCAGCTAACGTTACCTTGGCAGTGATACCCGGAACTGTGTCATTATATAGCTATCCACTAAGCATGTGTGTGAATGGTTCGGCATGCCTTTGGTAAGGCCAATGATTATGTTAGTGAACGAGCTAGCTAGCCTGCTAGCCAACTTTTCTTCGTCAATTAGCTAGCAACGAGCAATATCTGACAATGCCAGCAATGGCAGCATGTAGAGGTGGAGCTCTGTTGGTGAACTGATTAGCCAGTTTAATACTGCATACAATAATTAGGCTATGAACTATACGATCATAGTTTAAACGGATGCCTAATACATGGCAACTGTGCTAATGACTCCATAGAACATCAACCGGGTCATTCTGGATTTCTTTAAGTTTAAACATGAGCAGTTTCCTCCCTGACAAGTACTGCTTCATAACTAAATCATCAACAATGTTGGTTATGCTACTATGTAAGTATTGATTCATAACCCGTAGAGCTCATAGATTATACAACAACGACAACAACAACAACAACAAAGATGTCAGATTTGATTGCTCTCCGTCTCTCGATTACGTAGAAAGCGATCGATCTTGTGACCAAAGCAACTGAAGAGGACAAGGCCAAGAACTATGAGGAGGCGCTGCGTCTGTACCAACATGCGGTGGAGTACTTCCTGCACGCCATCAAATGTAAGCGTGGATTTTCACAGCAGGTAGCTTTTCTCTTTGCGCAAAACGAGCACAGAATCTGGCAATGCACGAATGAGCAGTGTGTGGGAGATGGAATTGACCCTGCTCACGGATATAGAAAGCAAGTGCTGGACACTGGTCTGCCAGAACATGTTGTTTTAGGTGTGAAATATTCCTCAGCAGGTTGTATGCAAAGATATTTTATGTCTTGACCAAATAATAATTGACTCCACTTTGAGGGATATTCTTAAGGATGTTGCTGTACCTATTGCTTGCAAAACTTTTTAGGATGTCAGTGTGTTCATAACTCTTTCGATTATGGTGTGAATGAAAGTTGTATGCCATGCTGGGGTCGATTAATTTAAATTCAGGAAATCAAATCAAATCAGTGAATTAATTGAAAAATCCCCCTAGAACCTTATGGGTTTTAATTAATTAAATTTCCCGAGTTGACTGGAATTTAACTCTGGTGTATACTCTAAAGACAGTTCACAATGAGTTCCAATCTGAGCATCAAAATAAGTAAGTAAGTAAGTAAGTAAAATTTATTTATATAGCGCCTTTCATACAATTAAATGCAGCTCAAAGCGCTTTACAACAGGGAATTCATTACAACACTAGCATAGGCATCATACTGTCACATTACAATACTAACCATCTCCACACTGTTCATGAACCATCTTCACATTGTTACATTACGACACTAACCATCTTCACATTGTTACATTACAATACTACCATCACTAATCATTACAACACTAGCATAAGCATCACACTGTTACATTTCAACACTAACCATCTCCACACTGTGCCATCTTCACATTGCTACATTACAACACTAACCATCTTCATACTGTTACAATTACAATACTACCATCTTCACACTGTTACATTTCAGCACTAATCATCTTCATTACACACTAACCATCTCCACACTGTTAAAGTGTGGGGCAACGTACTTACACGAAACACAACACCAACAAGAACAGGGCACAACAGATAAAAACGGGGACATTACAATCAAAGGAGGAAATAGGGGAGGGGGGTTGCGAGGTGGGGGTGCAGAGGCGGGGTGATTACTGGTGTACATGAGTGCGTGTGTGTGTGTGTTAATCAGTTTGTCCTTAGTCCTTGTCTTTGTGTAAATGTAAGTGTCTGTGTGTAATTCTGTAGAGTCCTTCTGGTCAGAGACACGCGCACGCAGAATGTTCCAACGATAACAGGTTGCCACGGAAACGCCCTCGGTCGACCTCGTCCAAAAAGACAAGACAAAATCAGCAAAATTTGTTTGGGTTGGTGGGGGTGTAAGGAGAGTTCTCATTCGTCTGTACAATTTCAGGGGGAGGTTGACGCAACGGCCTTGCCAGACCGATAAGCACAGGAGCCAGATTAGAATGTTATGGGTCAAGAAAGTAGGGCAGCAAGTTTCATGCTGCTCCTCAATCCCCCCACTGAATTTTTCAGGGTCTTCAACGGTTCAACGTCGCTGTTGTAAAATGCTAAGTTTCTCAGAGATATTGTCCAATTTCCGTCCCAGATCAGTCACCACCACCATCTGAGAACCTAGCGTTTTACCCATCTCGTTTAATATGACAGGCACCTTTGGGCGTTTTGAGACGATGCCATCTTTCCAATTTTCCGATAGGTCAGTAACAACTGTCCAGCTATCGTGAAGCCAAACAGGTAAATCCTCGGCGTCCTTGGCAGAAAGCGCCGCCAGACACACCGGTCTCCAGCTGTTCCATGAGTCCAGAGCATATCCCGCAGCGAAAGTCCCGCCAGGACAGACCGGCTCCCGAAGCCTGCTTTCTTGTTGAAAATGTTTTATCAATTGTGTTGAGAGACCAGCTTATTAACTCCATTATTAGAATTTAGTTTAGAAAAACCACAGAGAGAGAGAGACTCTAGAAACTCCAGAACATAGTGACACGAGAGACAAGAAACGAGAGACAGTGAGGAGAGAAGGAAAAATGCGACCGCCCCCGCGGAGAGATAGAGAGACTCCTCTAAATAAATATTGCTTTGTTAATACGTCTTTTAGACGTACAGAAATGGGTTTAGTTTGCTTTTGAAGTAACTATGTTTGGGTGCCACCAGATGAGGCGCACAGTGACAAGGCAAAGGAGAGCATTCGGGGGAAGTGTGTGCAGTATCTGGACCGGGCCGAGAAACTGAAGGATTACCTGAAGAGCAAAGAGAAACCGCAGCAGGGGAAGAAACCTGTGAAGGAGGCACAGAACAATGACAAGTACAGCGTACACACGCTATATACACACACACACACACACACACATTGCTCATACACTACACACACACACACACACACTGCTTATACACTATACATGCTATACACACACACTGCTCATACACTACAAACACTATACTTGCTTGCTTACGTTTTGCTTGCGGCTGTCCATCGTTGCCGAATGGTTGGTGGAATGTTGTGGCTACTGCTGCTGACGGCGGTGCCATTGGAGGTGGCTGTGAAGCCCGATCCTTGACCCACATGTCCTGCCACAGCTGGGGCACGTGAGGGCTGAGTCTGGTGATACTGGGGGTTGTTGCGCTTCTCTCTGGGATGTGCGTTTTGATTCTAGGAGGTCGACGCCAGAGTTCAAGGATGCAGTCCAGGCTCGGTGGTCCATAGCGGTTGCTTCATGATCCCCTGGCTTTATTCCACACTTCTTAAGTGACTCTTTAAGATGGTCCTTGTACCTACGTTTTTGGCTTCCAGGTTTCCTGCTGGCTCCCAGGAGCTGACCATATAGGGTCAGTCTTGGGAGACGGTGTTCAGGCATCCTAATGACGTGCCCGACCCAGCAGAGTTGGCGCTGTAGCAAAGTTGCTTCCCCACTGGTTGTCTGGTTACGTTGAAGGATGGTTATGTGGGGAATGCGGTCCTGCCAGGTGACTTTTAGTATGCGCTGGAGGCACTTGATGTTAAACGCTTCCAGCTGGCGTATGTGGCGTCGGTAGGGGGTCCATGTATCGGCACTGTACAATAAGGTGGAGACGCAGACTGCTTGGTAGACTGCTACCTTTGTAGACAGCTTTAAGTTGCTGTTCTCAAAGACACGAGAGCGCAGTCTGCCATAGGAAGAGGAAGCAGGATTGATTCGTGCTTGGATGTCATCATCAATTTGGCAGTTTGATGCAAGGATGCTGCCAAGGTAGCAGAACTGGTGGACCACCTTTAGTGGCGTGCTATGGATACTGAACACTGGGGGAGTGGATACAGGAAAGCGCAGTCATCTGCATATTGAAGCTCGTGTATGGTGGTGGTTGTGGTCTTGGTGAAGGCTTGTAGACGGCGGAGGTTGAAAAGGTTGCCGTCAAGGCGAAACTGAAGCTGGACCCCGTCATCATCGGGTTGGAGGGACTTGTGTGCAAGGAGAGTTACTGCTGCCAGAAAAAGATTGAAAATAACTGGAGCAAGTACGCAACCCTGCTTTACCCCTACCTATACGGGGAAGGGTGGGGATTTTTGTCCGCCGATGAACACACAGGCTTGCATGCCAGTGTGCAGCTGTTGTAGGACGCTCAAGAATTTGGGTGGAACCTCAAACTTTGCGAGGATGGTCCAGAGTGCCTGACGGTTGGCAAGATCCAAGAAAGCAATGAACAGGTCTTGGTTTTGTTCTCTGGCCTTCTCTTGGACCTGTCTAGGAACGAAGATCATATCGCTGGTGCTACGGCCTTTTCTGAAGCCACATTGAGTTTCAGGTAGAATGTTTTCCGTAACGTGCTGGGTCAGGCGGAACAGGTGCTAACACCTTCCCAGCAACCGACAGAATGGAAATGCCACCGCTGTTCCCACAGATGGCTTTATCTCCTTTCTTTTTATGGATTGTGATTATGTTTGCGTCCTTCCAGGTTTGGGGGACAGTTTCTTGGGACCATATTGCTTGGATCAGTTTGAGTAGGTTAGTTGTGAGGGAGTAACCACATTTCTTTAGAGCCTCGGCAGGGATTCCGTCAGGACCAGCACTTTTGTTGTTTTTGAGGTACCTTACTGCTGCAAGGACCTCAGTAAAAGTAGGTGGAGCATCTAGCTCTTGTACTGGTGGGAGATTTGGGAGTTTGTCAATGGTAGAGAGATCTGAAGAGTTTTGTTGGTTAAGGAGGCCATTGAAGTGTTCGGCCCAACGTTCAAGGATTTGTTGTTTGTCCTTGTAGAGCGTTGAGCCATCAGTAGACCTTACTGGAGAGATGGTGTGTTTTCGAGGTCCGTGTAGTGACTTGACTGCTTGGTAGAAGGCGTGAGTGTTGTTGGAGTCTGCAAAGGCTTGGATCTCGTGGGCGTTAAGCCACCATTCGTTCTCCATGGTTTGGAGCTGACTCTGAGTCTCCACACGGATGGCTTTCCACCATGAGAGGAGGGAGGAGGACTGCGGGTTTGAGATGTGGGAAGTGTAAGCCTTACGCTTTGCTTCCAGGAGATGTTGGATTTCAGCAGAGTTGCTGTCAAACCAGTCCTGGTGATGTTTTTTGGTAGGGCCTAGTGATTCAGATGCTGCTGTGTATATGGCTGAGCTGAGGTTAGCCCAGACACACTCAATATTGAGAGTGCTGCTGCAGGGGGGGTTGATTTGAGTGGCAGGGAGATTTTCGGCAAGTTTCCAGCGGTAACTCGCCAGGGCATCAGAAGACTGAAGACCACTGATGTCTAGTTTTCGGCCGGGTTGCTGTTTTGTGTAGTGGGGACGGATTTTCAGCTGGAATTTAGAACGGATTAGATGATGATCAGTCCAGCACTCAGGGCCACGCATGGCCTGAGTTTTGGACACGTCATTCTGGTCCTGTTGGCGGGTGATTATGTAGTCGAGTAGATGCCAGCGTTTTGATTGTGGGTGCATCCATGATGTTTTATGTTTGTTTTTCAGCTGGAATATGGTGTTAGTGATGATCAGTTGGTGTTCGGCACAAAGTGAGAGAAGTCTTAGGCCATTGCTGTTTGAGTTGCCTACGCCATGTTTCCCAATAACTCCCTGCCAGAGTAGGTTATCAGTGCCCACTCTGGCATTGAAGTCTCCCATGAGGATGATCTTGTCAGAGGGAGGTATTTTTGACAGGGCACTGTCTAGAGCCTCATAAAATAAATCCTTTGAGCCATCATCGGCGACCAGGGTTGGAGCATATGTACTGATGAGGGTAGCAGAGCGGCCCTTGGCGAGTGGAATGCGCCAGGTCATTAGTCTTTCGCTGATTCCCTGGGGGGATTCTGGGATGTTATGGAGGAGTTTGGTTTTCACGGCAAAGTCGACTCCATGCAGTCATCGGGTGTCTTCTGGAAGGCTCTTCCAGAAAAAGGTGTATCCTTTCCCGACTTCTGTGAGCGAGTCCTCTCCTGAGAAACGAGTCTCACTCAGGGCAGCAATGTCGATGTTATATTTGCCAAGCTCGTGGGCAACAAGTGCGGTGCGTCTGTGGGGTCTTGCGGTGCCATCCGGCATATCCAGAAGAGTGCGCACATTCCAGGTAGCTAAGTTTAAGTTTCTTATATTTTTGGTTTTTGACCACGGTGAGGGATGCCTTGACGACTGCGGTTTGCCGTCCAGGTCAGGGAGGAACAGACATTGTTTATGTCACCTTTTCTAGACCCTTCCCCTGTTGAGGGGTGAGCAGTGCGGACCCTGAAAAGGGCTGCTCAGTCGCACAGGTAGCTGCCGAGGTAGGATGCTGTTCCTAGATCCCATCCATACAACGACCATTTTGCCTGTGCCGCCTCCGTGCAAGGCTCGAGCTAGAGGCTTCCAGTCTTCATCCACAACTTGCCCCCACCACTTTGCTTTGTTGCCAGAGGACTTTTTCAGTAGAAGTGATAGCTTGCGCAAAGAATGGATTTAACGTGAAGGGAGGGGTGCGCAGTCCCTGTCTCCACAGCTTGGCTTCACACCACCATATTCTGGTGGCAAGAGGTGACTCAAGATGACCTTCTGGTGGAGGAAGTTGCAGGGGGCTGCCAGGTCTCGGTTTGTCGATCCTGCCTCTCGTGTGCTCCCAGACACGGTCTTGCCCACGGGAAAGGTCCACAGGGAAGTTGGAAGGCTGCAGGCTTAGTTGATGGCGGCCTGGTCTCGCCATGTCAAGGAGAATCATAGGGTGCATGTGGAGTTTTACTTGGAGCTAGAGGAGCCACTCTGCTAGTCCCTCCACACCTGATTAACCTCCGCTGTTTTGGTCCACGGCTACTTATTCGTCAGGAAGTACCTGCTTAGTTCGTAGCTGTCCTCCATATCTGAAGGAACTCCCACTATCCGTCACCTGTGGACGCGGTTGGTAGCAGCAAGCCAACAGCCCCAACAACGCTATACACACACACACACACACACACACACTACACACGCTATACACACACTGCTCATGCACTACACATGCTGTACACGCACACACACAGCTCACACACTACACACAGCGTGTATGGTTCTGTGTGGCTCAGTAGGTAGAGCATGGCGCTGACATCGCTTAGGTTGTGGGTTCGATTCCCACTGGGGCCACAGATACTGAAAAATGTATGCATTCACTACTTAAGTGACAGTTAACTTTGGATAAAAAGCGTCTGCTAAATGGCATATATTATATTATTATTATTTTACACACACACACACACACTGCACATGCTATACACACTACACATCCGTACATACACTATACACACACTGCTCTCACACTACACACGCTATACACACACACTGCTCACACACTACATACGATATACACTACCGGTCAAAAGTTTTAGAACACCCCCATTTTCCAGTTTTTAATTAAATATAAGCAGTTCAAGTCCAGGGAATAACTTGAAATGGTAACCTAAACTTAAAAAAAAAGTTTTGGTTACCAAAAACTGAAAAGTAATGTACATTTCAGGCCCTTTTCAGGGAACAAGTCATGGGTTAAAGTGGGTTAACAGTTACTCTGTGCAAGTCGCCGACTCTGGATCCAGAAAAAGAGCCCCAGACCATCATGCTTCCTCCTCCATGTTTGACAGTTGGTGTCACACACTGAGGAACCATCCTTTCGCCTACTCGACGGCCTACAAAAACCTTTCAAAATGTCAAGATTTCAAATTTTGGTCCATAAGACCTTCTTCCAGTCTTCAGTAGTCCACTGGTGGTGCTTCATGGCCCAGGCAAGCCTCTTTTTCTTATTTTGCCATCTTAGCAATGGCTTTCTTACTGCCACTCAACCTGTCAAACCTGCAGCTCGAAGTCTCTTCACAGTTGAAACTGAGACTTCCTTACTTCGACCAGTGTTAAGCTGTGCTTGAAGCTGTTGTCCTGTGAGCCGCCTATCACGCAAGCTGTTGACTCTCAGAAACTTGTCTTCTGATTTTGTTGTGGCTTTGGGTCTGGCAGACCTCTTCCTGTCAGAGTTTCCTCCATTTTCCAAGTGCCTTTTGATGGTGTAGGAAACTACTCACTGCCAAAATATTAACATTATTTTTCAGTTCTAAAACTTTTGACCGGTAGTGTACACACACTATACACACACACACTGCTCATACACTACACATGCTATACATACACACTGCTCACACACGACTCACACATTGCTCACACACTACCCATGCATACGTGTAACAAAGTTTGCTCTGCCCGCATCAAGTTTCGAACTGAGGATCTCGACGACTAGTCCCTAAGTCCCTAACTCTGGGAACTAATCACACTCTTATTGACGTCACATTCTGTAGCGGACGCTCACGTACCAGAGCTCACGTGCTACATACACACGCACGCGGCAGTGTATTGTAATGGTTAGGGAACTGGACTTGTAACTCAGAGGTTGCTGGTTCAATTCCCAGGTGGAGCACTGCCGTTGTACCCTTGAGCAAGGTACTTAACCTGAATTGCTTCAGTAAAAATATCCAGCTGTATAAATGGATTGTATGTAAAGAAATGTAAACTGTGTAAGTCGCTCTGGATAAGAGAATCTGCTAAATGCCTAAAATGTAAAATGCACACACACAATAACACATTCAATCTGATATTAGATTATATTTAGTGCTGATGTTACACTGGTGGTGGTACAGTACTCTACTGTATGAACATGCTGTAGCAAGCAGTGTTTTGATTAGGAGGTAAACCCACAACTTCCCCTGAGCACTGAGTATGGAGCGAATTCCGTCTAACCGCGCGTTTGTGTGTGTGTGTGTGTGTGTGTGTGCGCGCGCGTGTGTGTGCATGTATGATGTGTGTGTGTGTGTGTGTGTGTGTGTGTGTGTGTGTGTGCGTGCGCACACGCCTGATTGTGTGTGTGCGTGGCTGTGGCTGTGTGTGTGTGTGTGTGTGTGTGTTTGTTTGTTTGTGTTTTCCAGGAGTGACAGCGATAGTGAGAGTGAAAACCCAGAGAGAAAAAAACTTCAAGAGCAGCTAATGGGTAAGCCTGACTGCAGTCTGTTTATACAGGTAGACTAATTGTGTTGGTATACGTAAACTGACTGCTTTGTACATATATTGACTATCGCTGGTGCAGGTAGACTGGTGGCACAGGTAGAGTGACTGTGTTGTTACAGGTAGACTTGCCTCACTTGTCAAGCTCATATCTATCAGTGAGGCTAGACAAACCTCTCTCTCTGAAGTGATGTCAGACTGCCCAACTTCAGCAATGTGCTTTGCTAATAAACCAATTGTCATATACTACTTCTGACCAATTAAGATCTGGTTTAGGTGAAACTCCAATTAGAGGTGGCGATTCAAAGCTGGAACATTCTGTGGTGGAGCTTCTGTAAATGATGCACACAACCACATTTTTTCAGGCTTATAATTATCCAGCTAACATGAAAAAATGTGTCGAAAGCTGGTAGGTTTACTTAACTAGCTAAGAATTAAGAATGTCAGGTAACGATTTAATAGTTTGAGACTTACCACAGAGCCACTGTGTCAACTTTATCCACAGCCATGCCAACCAAATGCTTGCAAAGCGTCTGCAAAGCTTTTCTCCATTTTTCAATGGACACAAATATCACTGGTGATCCAAAAATGATGGAAAACTAGCAATATCTGAGTTTTAACTGACATATCAGCTGATAAACACTTAAAACATTTATTTATTTATTTCAGATTTTTTCAGTTTTTCTCCCAATTTAGTGGCCAATTATATCCTCTATTTCTTTTGATTTGCCCTCCCCCACAAACTCACCGCCCTCCCCCACCGGACAAGCTAATACCTTGAGGCAATGATCCGCCACCTCCGAGACTGGACTCACCCAACTATGTTTACCAGGTCGCCTTACCGCTCTTCGGTGAGCTCATGCCGGCTCTCCTTCCCTCCTCCCTCTGGCGCGGACAGCCAATTGCCGCCCCCTAGCGGCACTCCCGTCCAGAGCCATACTGGCGCAGCCGGCGGGGTCCCAGTCGGACGCTCTTACTGCTACACCACCCGGGAGGCCCTCCCTTTAAACATTTCACTTGTTTCATTATAATAGAAAATAAAGGGCATACGGCCAAAGCCATAGTATTTTCTGCCTATTGCTGTGTAATTATTTGATAACAATAGCAACCTCAACATACCGTAGTTCCAGACTTGGTAGATCACATTTTTCCCATATCCTGTGGGCAAGCAGGCAGGCAGGCAAGAACACCTAGATTGAAAATGACAAACAAACAAGGGTGTTTCAGTGGCTTCAAAGCAGGGGTGAAATGAACACTGAACAGTCAAGCCTGTGCAATAATAGACAAAGTATTATCAGGTTATTATCATCCACTGATGCTAGTTATGCCAAATGGGGAAGATCAATACAGGAGTACACTTAGGGGGAGGGCGGGTGCATGAAATGATAAACTGCCACAGCCAACTAAATCCACCCTCAGGAATCTTCCTGAAAATGAGTTTTCCATATGAGAGATTGAGCATCTGGAGTTGAGAGTGCAGGTGGCCTGATGGTAGAGGGAGACGGGGCTGATCTTTGCTCTCGCTCAGGTGCCATTGTAATGGAAAAGCCCAACGTCAGGTGGAGCGATGTGGCTGGACTGGAAGGAGCCAAAGAGGCCCTGAAGGAGGCAGTCATCCTACCTATCAAATTCCCACACCTTTTCACAGGTGAGCCACGCCTAAATATCTCAAATTCACACACCTTTTCACAGGTGAGACACGCCCACACAGCTTTCCACAAGCAACACACTCCTACAAAAGGCAATATGAAATAGCTACTTATCTATTTAATCTAAAAAACGGAAGTTCCAATACTGTGTCTGTGTGTGTGTGTCTCAGGTAAGCGTACTCCCTGGCGGGGGATCCTACTCTTTGGTCCTCCTGGGACAGGGAAGTCTTACCTGGCCAAGGCTGTCGCCACAGAGGCTAACAACTCCACCTTCTTCTCCGTCTCTTCCTCTGATCTGATGTCCAAGTGGCTGGGAGAAAGCGAGAAGTGAGCCTGAAAACGCATCTCCTTTCCCCTCCCTTCCTTTCTCCCTCCCTCCCTCTTCTTACTCTTTCTCTCTTTCCCCGTCTCGCTCAGGCTGGTGAAGAGTCTATTTGAGTTGGCCCGGCACCACAAGCCATCCATAATCTTCATAGACGAAGTGGACTCTCTCTGCGGCTCCAGGAATGAGAACGAGAGCGAGGCGGCGCGGCGAATCAAGACAGAGTTCCTGGTGCAGATGCAGGGTGAGACGCTCTCATCAGTGACGAGGAGCTGAGCTGCCATGTGCATAAGGCGTGGTCATTCACACTGTGCTGCTTCCCGATTGGCAGGTGTGGGCAACAACAATGACGGGATCCTCGTCCTGGGAGCCACCAACATCCCGTGGGTCCTGGATGCTGCTATCCGCAGGAGGTCAGAGGTCGACAGCTGGGTCAGAGGGCAGGGGGGTGGGGCCACAGAATCGGTGTTGTAATGGAGGGCAGTAAAGCCTGTTATGTGTTGCTGGCCAAGAGTGAGTTGTGTGTTAGGTCCTTATTGAATGGGTGTATTGAGGGTGTGAGTAGTGCTTAGTGCCTGTGTCCTGATGCTGTTGGGGTGGCTCTAGGTTTGAGAAGCGGATCTACATCCCGCTACCGGAGGAGCCAGCGCGGGCACAGATGTTCCGGCTGCACCTGGGGAATACCCCACACAGCCTTAGCGACGGTGACCTGCGCCAACTCGCCCACAAGACCGACGGATACTCCGGCGCCGACATCAGCATCATCGTACGGGACGCCCTGATGCAGCCGGTCAGGAAGGTGCAGTCTGCAACACACTTTAAAAAGGTAAGACGAACACACACTGTTCATAATGAACACATGCTACACACTGTACACAATGCACACCATATACAGGAGCTCCGCGGGTTATGCAAGGGTTCCATTCCTGAAGGCTTTCCGTAAGTTGGTATATACTGTACTTAAGAGATTCTAAAGGACAAAAAAGAGCAAAAAAGAACTCAAATGACAACTTTAATCAATTATGTATTTTCCATCACGTTCAATGACAGTCTACCCGCCCTTTCCGTAACTAATGCAAACTTGGTGGCCAATTAAAAAAAATTACATTTCCATAAAGTTGAGTACTCTGTACACAACAAATGTACTATACATACACACACACACACACACACCTTCACTGATGTTTGTCTCCAGGTGCATTGTTGTATTCAGATTATGTTTTGGCTGCAGGTCCGAGGTCCGTCGCGCAGTCACAGTTCAGTGATGGTGGATGACCTCCTGACCCCCTGTTCCCCCGGTGACCCTGAAGCCATGGAGATGACCTGGATGGATGTGCCAAGTGACAAGCTAATGGAGCCCATTGTGTGCATGGTAAGAAAAACTTACTTGTATACATTCTCTCACACACACACACATGCACGCACTCATAGACGCATAACAGCTATGCCTGTGCACCAAATGTTCTCCTTTTGTGTTTCCCGTCGTGTGTGTGCGTGTGCTTCAGTCTGACATGCTCCGCTCACTGACCACCACGCGACCCACGGTGAACACGGACGACTTGCTGAAGGTCCGGAAGTTCACAGAAGACTTTGGACAGGAGGGCTGAGCAGGGCCGGGCCGGGCCAGAACAGAACAGTCCCACCCCAAATGGGGGGCATCCATACCTGGACCATTCCTGCACTGGCAGGACTGAAAGAGCGTTTCACCTGCTAGTCTTCACCTTATCCCAGTGTTCTACAGGTTCACAGACTGACACTCTCTCTGTCTGCACTTGTGTTTGCACAGTAGTGTATTTATTTTGGAGTATGTAGGAGTGGATAGTTTATTTAAGTTTTATGCGTGTGTGTGTGTGTGTGTGTGTGTGTGTGTGTGCGTGTGCGTGTGCTCCTGAACTCCTGAATTTGTTCTGGGTGCTTGACAGTTTGTTGCATTAATTCCTGTTATGCATCATATATGGAGCATTGCTAACTATTGATCATTCTGACCTTTCAAACCTCCTGTGCTGTTCCAGGAACAGACAAATGGTATCATTTATATTATTATTTATTTTCTCTTACAACAGAATCCCAGTACACTGCTAAAGACAGAGCAACTAAACTGAAATAACAACCTGAGTCTTCATGAGCACATCGTAGAAGTACTCAGCACTGCCATGGGGTTTTGAGTTCAAATGTTTTAAATAACCGAAAAACACTTGCCATTTTGAAGGTATCTGTGTCTCGCGACGGGAGAGTGAGGCTTCGCGAATCTCATAAGGGGTGGAGCTTCTGAGCTGTCAGTAACCAAACTGGTACAATCAAAACATTGCTTTCCATAAGAAAGACTATGATTGGTTCAGTCACAACACTTGACAGCTTCACCTGTTTTTGTGTCAATGAAGCATCACTCTGCACACTGATTATGAGACATTGTGTTGAGTAACTGACAGGCAAAAACTATTACATGTCAACTCTTCTCTTCTACTGTGCTAATTTTGCTTTAGCACTCTGGTCTCCATACAATATGAAAAGGTACATTTTTAACTGGAATGTCTGATGGTGTGGTGTCCATGGGGACAATTATGCTGTTACCTTAATAGCCCGGTCTCATAAAAAAAACCTGAATTAAAAAAATTGTGAAGAATCAGATGTTCTTCATTCCTACCCATAACACACATACAGTGCCCCTTTAAAGTCTACAGCCGGCCAAAAAATGTCACCTTTTGCATCTACAAGTACAATGTGCCAAAGTGCCCGAATACTCAGAATAGTCAGAATATTAATATTCCGATCGGGCCAGCAGAAGAAAATGGTCGAAGTACGATCAGAAAGATGAGGAAAAAATATCTTGGGAGATGAGCTTGATTTGACTTAATTTTCTTCTAAACATTCCCACACCGCTAATGTAAAATGTATTCCGATACAGAATTACTCCACTGACAATGCCCTGATTTTGAGGCAAATGTAGAAAACAAGAGATTGACTATAGAGATCCAAAGAAATGATCACTTAATTTATTAACTTTTTTAACAGACATCCCATGATGCTGCACAATGTGAAAAATTGGGCACAGGTCTCAGAGTGTGGCATGGGATGCAAGGGGTAAAAACAAATGAAAGTGCAAAGCGCCCCAACAGCTCTTGGGCATGTGCTCCCACACCTGCTCCATGCGACTTGGTCCTTCATCACGGAGCCACAGCATATATATAAAACATAAACCCACTGCAATGCACACGGTCCCTCGAAATACACTCTATAAATATTGCACACGCAGGTAGGGTCCTTGTTATGCACACATCAGCATGCATGTGACTTCACTGTGGGGGGTACAGCACTTGGGTCACACTTTGCTGCGTTTTGATTGGCTGTCGTTGGCAGGCGCGGCTCTCTTGTTGCGATGGTGGGGGAAGGTGGGCATGAGTTCCGGCTCACAAGCTACAAAGGGAAACAGGACATGGTCAATACTCACACACAAGCAGGATAGGGCACGCACTACCGTCCACCTACGAGCCCCAGCCCCACACTCACGCAGCGGTTTCTCTTTGAAGTACGAGCTCTCCAGGCAGTCCTTGGCAGTGGCCCTGCAACAGTGAAGGAGAGAGTGTGACTGCGTGTGCGTGTGTGTGTGTGAGAGGGGGGAAAGCATGTGACAGCGTGCGTCTGTCTGTTACCTGCGTTGGGGGTTGTACATGAAGAGAAGGTTTAGGAGGCGGAGCCCTGCCTCGGACAGCCAGGTAAACTTATTCTTCAGGTTGTTGTAGGGCTGTTTCCGTAGACTGTACTGTCCAACCAAAGGCAGGCGAGAGAATCCCTGTCACAGGACACACACACACACAAGGTGCTCATTCCTTTTTTTGTACAAAGTTTTGTTAGGGACTTTCCCCGTTTTTCTCCCCTATTTGGAAGCCAAATATACCCTCTATTTTATGTAGATTAATCCTCCCCCACAAACTCGCCGCCCGTCTCTACAGGACAAGCTACTCTCCGAGGCCGGGCGATGATCCGCCTCCTTCGAGATGGAACACACCGACCCCCTTTCTGGAGACATCCTTACGTGCTTCACAGCAAGTTCATGCCGACCACCTTCCCCCCTCCCTCAGGAGCGGGCAGCCAAATGCCACCTCCGATCGGGGCTAACAACCAGGGCCGGTCTGGTATAGACAGGTTTTGAACCGCGTACCTGATAGGCAGTTCACACTCGTACAGGACCAGCCAAATATGGGTGCATTAGACCACTACGCTATCCGCCAGCCCAGATGCTCATTACTTTTGATATAATTATTTTTATTGTCGCACACCTTGAAAAATCTGTTGAAGTATCAAATTGCCTCCAATTAATGTCTCTCAACCAATGGGCATGCGAGGGTGAGGCAGTAAGGCGAAGCTAAGAAAATCTAGCTGTGGATTAGGTAGATGCAAACCCCACAGGCAAGTTCCAAAAAGTACCGGAGTTACGGTCAACAGCTTGGCGAGTGCCGTCTCGGCGGAGGCTACGGCAGCAAACTCGTAATACGAGGGGGGGATTGACATGAAAAATAGAGCGTGTAATTGGCTACTAAATTGGGAGAAAATCGGAGAAAATCTGAAACAATTCTTTAAAAAAAAGAATGGTGTGGGCCAAACACTGATCTCCAGAATTCTGCTAATCCAGGGCCTTACACCTCTCAAACGTAGGATTTATCTCCTTTTTATTATTTCAGTTTAGACATACGACGTCTGTGAAGAATATTCTTAAATTGTGAATTCAATTAAAAAATATTCTTAAATTCAATAAAGATGGAGAGAGGAGATGAATTCTATAATATAGATTCCCAGAAGTCACCCAGAAGTGCCATGTTAAGGTCCTGCTCCCACAAAGCTCTTATAGCAGATAAGGATGGACAATTCACATTACAAACAGCTACAGATGCAAGTAACGATTACAGGGGCATACAGAGTTTACATTGCCCCAATGTGGCAAATCAGTCTCAAAGACAGTGTTGATATTGGACCCAGAGTCAGTGATGACATTGGACGTCGTCTTTCCAATCTTTGCATCTTTGGATGTGCCTTCTCCAAATGTAGTTGATGAAACTGGAGTATTTGACTGTGCATATTGTTTAATCATCACACACATTATTAGCATATTATCTGCAGCTGTAGCAGTTCCAGGCTTAGGTGACCCTCACCGGCCAGATGTTCTCATTGGGTGTCCCCAGCAGTTGCACGATCAGGTCCACCTGCTGGATCTCTGAGCTGCCCGGAAGCAGAGGCTTATGGGCCAGGAGCTCCGCCAGGATGCATCCAACGGCCCTGTGGGAGGGAATGAGCCCGGAGCAGACATGAAACATGCACACCCCTTTTCCTGGTATGAACTGTGACCCCTGACCTCTGACCCCAGCTGGCACTGACACACAGCAAAACCACACTCTTACACACTCAGTAATGCGGTGCTAATGTGAAGTCAGAAATGAACGGCTCTGATTGGACAAGTGTGATGGTGTGATTGACAGACACTCTCACCACATGTCTAGGGCGGTGGTCTGTGTCTTTGTCCCCAGGAGAAGTTCAGGTGCTCTGTACCTGCAAGGAGAGAAACACTGTCATGGAGGAGCACCGGTGGTGTAACGGTAAAGGCACTCGCCCCAAAGTGCAAGTTGCCCACTGTGGCTGGGGTTCAATTCGGCTGCGCTCCCAGCTCTGGCCGGGAGTCCTGTTCGGGGGCGGTGGCCGACAGGAGCTCGCTGCGTATAAGAGTGGCTCTGTGGGTACCAGAGTTCCGGTCAATGGCTTGGCGGGATTACATTTCGGAGGAGGCGGTTCATCTGCCTTTGTCACTGCTGGTCCCAGAGCTGCAGCATCGAGCTCGTAGTGCGAGGGGGGGATAGTTGAAGTAGAAAGTGGGTACAATTGGCTACTAAATTGTGAGGAAAATGGGAAAACTAATCGGACAAAAAGGAGGAGCAGGAAGGAGCAGAGGACACAGTGTGAGAGGGTTAGGGGCTCACCACAGCGTCACCACTCTGGGTGTCATGGGTTTCAGCGGGATCCCGTACACCCGGGCCAGTCCAAAGTCCGCTGGACAAAGAAAAACGTGTCACGGTCCATCAGAGACATACAAGCCATCTAACACACGCACACGCACACACACACAAAAACATACTTTTATGAAAGCCCACAGCTTCAGTTAACCCACTTAACATTGCAGCCTCAACAATCTCAATCCTTCCCTGCACAGAGAATACTTTTAACAGGGTTCATTTGAATTTAATAAGAGATTCTTATTACTCACAATGCACTGGGCTACTGCAGGACAAAACTCACCAATCTTCACACAGCCTTTGTCTGTCATCAGCAGATTGGATACCTTCAGATCCCTGCAGCAAAGCACCACAGATAACACAGCCCTGTATTTAAGCTCTTATCAAAAGCATTTACTGTAGAAACCATCTAGCCTCCTGGATATACACATTTATGAATGAAAAATCTTAACTACAGGAAAAATTTAATAAAGAATTGTAAATCAATATAAGGAAGAGCACTGGGACAGTATTTGGAAACACCGTTTTAAAGCATGCACAGAGGCTAAGACACAGAAGCTACTAAAGTGATACGGAAGGGGAACCTGTGTTATGTCATGAATATTGGCATGGCTAGGGAGTGTTGGTAGCCACGACAAAGTGGCCATGCTGATATTCATGACATAACGCAGGTTCATTTTCCATACAACTTTTATGAAACAGATCCATAGATATCCTTAGAGAATCTGTCTCAGAAAAGTAAGACAAGACAGTTTTAAAGAGAAAACTGACTACAAGGTGCTAGCCAATGTTATTCGGTCACAAAGCAACAAGAGTAATTAGCTAGGATTCATTTCGCCATAAACAACGCCATACATTGCAATCAACCCACAGAGAACACCACAACACTAGAGAGATCAATGCATGGTGCTTGGAACTAAGGACATGGAGGTGACCTGAGAGAAACGAAAGGATTGTTGGAAATGGGGAGAGGGAGCAGGGAATTGTGGGATGAGTGTGTCTTTTACCTGTGCAGGATGAAGTTAAGGTGCAGATAGACGAGTCCCCTGAGTAACTGCAGAACAATACATTTAACCTAGAGGAGAAATGTATACACATCACTATAACACACACGACTACAATTCTCACACACACACACCACTACATCACATTAGGGGCCTGGACCATATGCTTTCACACCTGACCAAGCAGACCGTTCCCTATTGAAATCACGAGTGTGAATGAGGCATTAACCCCCCCCACAGTCTCACCTGTGCCTCGGAGAAGGGGGTCTGCATGTTCTCCAGTAGACTGGCCAGGTCCTGCTCACAGTAACTCATCACCAGGAAGAGACTGAGGAGATCAACAGTCAAACCGTGTAACACCATGCATCAAAACCGCCCAGTTATTAATCTCATGTGATCTTGTCAGCGTACCAAATTTGCGCAATTTAGCAACACTTCACTAGCAAGTGTAGTATTCATTAACGCTTCTTTGATTCAAATTTTACATTAGCCTGTTGGTGGAATTGTTCCGGGGGCATTGGCCCACAGTTTATCAGTGTTTTGTAGGAAAAATTGAGAAATAGAGTCCTGTCATCCTCTGCCATGTCCTGAGCTGAGACAGACTGGGCCACCCCAGCTACCCCAGATTCAGAATGAGGATCTATACACATGGAACAGTACAGCTGGACTATAAGGCAGTCAGTCAATGCTAAGCATTTTCTTTTGAATTTTGTTTCAGATTTTTCCCAGTTTTTTTTCTCCTCAATTTGGAAGCCAATTATACCCTCTATTTATTTGGATTAACCTTCCCCCACAAACTCCCTACTCGTCTGTACGGGGCAAGCTACTCTCCGAGGCCGGCGATGAACCGCCTCCTTCGAGACAGCATGTAATTCAACAAAGACAGAGACTGAGACATGAAACATTCAGCTACCCTAGAATGAGGATCTACAGACAGTAAATACCTGAGAGCCACGTTGTTAGGCAGAAAGGTGTTACTCTGCGCCCCACAACCCCCTTATCTCCCCCACCCAGCCACCCAACAGACTTCAGCCTCCCCACTGGTTCAAGTCAGGAATTTCCCCTGGCCTGTGAGATGTGTCTGATTGTGTGTGTGTGTGTGTGTGTGTGTGTGTGTGTGTGTTTGTTTGTACATGCGTCCATGTCTTTACCTCTCCAGGTGACTCCCAACCACAACCTCCTTCAGCTGCACTATGTTGGGGTGTCTGAGTCTCAGTAACAGGGTGATCTCCCGCAGGCTGCTGATGGGGATCCCTGCAGAGAAACCCCAAAAATATCAACGACAACCCCCCAAAACATCAATATTAACCTCCCCCTATTATAACAACCCCCCAAAACATCAATATTAACCTCCCCCTATTATAACAACCCCCCAAAACATCAATATTAACCTCCCCCTATTATAACAACAACCCCCCAAAACGTCAATATTAACCTCCCCTAATAATATCAGTAACAATACCAAAAACAACATAAAAATATCACAAACAATTCCACAAAACATCAACAATACCACCCCAAAATATAAAAAATAATTAAATGTTGTGCTCCCTGGAGCCTGATGTACACCACACGCGTCGCGCTGGCAGTCGAAGCAGCGCTGCAAGGTGCTCAAGGGCCTACGGCGCTTCCGTCAGTGCCACGCTAAGACTGGTTTTTAAGTTCCTATTAGCCGGGGGCCTCCGATAGCATAGTGGTCTAATGCACCCGTATTGGCTGGTCCTTTATGAGTGTGAGCTGCCTATCACGGTTGTGGTTTGAAACGCGGTTGTAACAAACCAACCCTGGTGGGGAGCCCTGGTCGGGGGTGGCGTTTGGCTTTCTGCCCCAGAGGGAGGGGGAGGGAGAGCTGGCACGAGCTCGCCAAGGAGCGGTAGGGCGACCTCGTACACAGGGTTGGGCAGGTTCCGTCTTGGAGGAGGTGAGCATTACCTGAAGGTATTAGCTCGTTCTGCAGAGGCAGGCGGCGAGTTCGTGGGGGTAGGGTTAAATCAAAAAGAAATAGAGGGTATAATTGGCTACCAAATTGGGAGGAAAAACAGGGGAGAAAATCAGAAACAAAAATGTAAAGAATGTTTCTATTAGCCCTCAGAGTCTGCAGTGTGAAAGCAGAGAATGTCATGTTTTTGGCAATTGTTTATTATGGGAATACTTCATGAGGGACCTTTTTCCCAAGTTGGTTAATTGGCTAAATCATGCTATGTGTGGGAAAGTTTGTGCCTAAGCAACGGTGCTATCAAAATAATGATGCATGTAGATTTAATGAAAGGAGCAACTCTGGGTTGCGCTTCTCAAATTTGTGCTTCTGGGTATTGTCATGAAACCTCCCTCCAAGCGCAGGATTTTCTCCTTCAATCTTGTTAGCCTTCCGCCCTAAAAACATCCCAAAATTAAAGATGTAGTATTTTAGTCTATGTAGTATACTTAGTATAGTATATTTTATATATAGTATATTTAGTCCTCTGGGAGGTACAACATTTAGATATTGGGACTAAAAGATAATACGTAGCTAGGGGTTAGCACAGGTTTTTCTCATGACCGAAACTAGTCAAATGTTTTTTGCAATTAGGTTTTGCAATAAGGCTCAAAAACTTAGAGGTACTAGCAGCAGATGATCTCATGCTAAATCACAACAATCAAGCAGCGAAGGGTTGGTTGCAATTGCCCCAGAAACCTTAAAAGCCCGAAAACATCAACAGGGTTCCCACTCAAATCAAATTTCCATTTTCCCATAACATTTCAATTACAAATTTAAGGTTTTCAATGAAAATGTTTTTGCAACCGAGGTAAAAATTGACTATACTTTCATAACATAACGTTTCATTGCCAGTGCAAATACACATCTTATTGTGTGTGTGTGAGAACAGCTGTGGCAGTTGGTAACAACGGTGGCAGGGGAACAGACATTTTGTGGCAACATTATCGTAAAAGAATAAAAATATATATAACGTATATAACACGGAATCAGACATTTCCATGACATAGTGCTTTTTCATACATTTCCATGACATAATGATTTTCAAGGTTTTCCCATGAAGCGTGGAAACCCTGCATCAATAACACCCCAAAACAACAACAAAGGCCCAAAATATTAAAAACAACACCCCATAATATCAACAATGCCCCCCAACCAAAACAATTACAATTAAAACATCATAATACCCTAAATCTATTTAACAGAAATTAAATAGTCATAAGAAATTATATCAGTAACCCCCACAATTACATATAATTGCAAGTAGGAGTTGAACATGTAGGTACCCAGCTTATGGCCAACACTATTACATTTGAATTAATTTAATATCTAACAGCAACAGTAATTCTCTATTACATTTTGATGTGCCTCTGGTGGTAACATCATCAAATGGCACACGATTCAAATAACTTAAGCCAATCAGGCTAACTTTAGCACAACAGAGTTAGCCGTTGTCCAGATAGGATAAGAGCATATTCCTAACTGCTGACTCCTTTCTAACTATTCTCCTTACCATTTATTTATCCTCAAAGCTAAAGCCAGGTTAATGCAAAACCCTCCCGTGTCCCACATGGGCTTATAGGCGCATATTTTAATCAAGCCAACTGCACAACGTCGTTCGCGGAAATTTTGTTAACATCTGTTTATTCATGTACATACACATTGTAGCATTTTCTAATTTACTGAGGTGTGATAACATTAGTTAGTCTGGAAATCCTTCCCTCCATTCTTCAGACAAAGAGAACCAGTTCACACACGTGGTTCTCTATTCAATTCACACTTTCCCAACATACGTGATTCACATTCACTTCATGTCATTCTACCCGTTTATTTTCCTCTAAGATTGTCAGTGTGTTCATTTAATGTTTAGTTTGATAGTTTCTGTCCTGTAGTTGATTTTAGCTTGTTTAATAAATTACCTCATTAAACATTGGTGTCTGTTTTGGTGTTACATAAACATGGGAATATAGAGCCAAACTAGTCCAGGCCAAACCTCCTAAGTCCTTCACTCCTAATATATTGTGAATTGTTGTTACTTTTATTATAAATTAAGGTGTCAGTAAATTCAGAATTCTATGAGACTGATTAATTACCTTGTGTGGTTAAAATCACACCAAGCACCTTATAGTGGGTACTAAATGAGGCAAACTACTTTACTAAATGCTAAACATACCCAATGTACCTACATACAAAAATGGAGACAGGGAACAGGGGAAACAGACTAGACACAGACAGTTTATGTATACCCGATATTTGATTGGGGATGACTTGGTGTAAATAAATAGCAAAAAATACAGATGGACAGAGAGACAGGGTGGGGGAGAGATGGGCAAAGGGACAGGGCAGTGGAGAAATGGGCAGAGGCACAAGTGCTCCAGGGCAGTATCTCCACTCACCGTCCTTCTCCTTATCCATACGCACTTTCTTCAGAGCCACAATCTCATCACTCTTTGTGTCACGGGCTCGATCTGTACGAGGAACATAGGTGCACAGGTGTGTAAGTGCACAAATGTGGCAGGGTACAGGTATGTGACAATGTACAGGTATGTCAGTGTTAGCAGGTTTGTCAGGGAAAATGTATGTGTCAATCTACAGGTTCTGTATGTCAGTGCACAGATGTGCAAAATTATACAGTGAGTATAAAAAGTATTCACCCCTTTGGCATTTCATCAGATTTGATTTTCTTCATGGAATCTAAATGGATTTCTTGCCACTGATCAACACAAAATACTCTGTAATGCTAAATAAAAAAAGACAACTCTAAACAAAAATGCAACATTTCAAGAGATCCTGGTGGATCGTTATTGATTTGAACTGTAAATATTAAGTTTAGCTTAATTTTTTAACAATTTATTCACTTTACTTAATCACAAATTGCTCTGTACAGCACATTTATATGATTATTCCATCAACAGGGTATGAACGCATTCACATATCCTATGCATGACATTACATAGCCTAGCATTACATTTTAATTCAACATTTTGCACTGTCTAAAGGCCCCAGAGGTAGTGACAAAGCAGTCTCTATCAAAGTGATGTCAGTTTTCCAGACCAAAGAAGATTTCATTTATCAATGTAAATTTTAACCCACAGCCAGGAAATCTTGGTGCCTGCTATATATAGCAAGTTTAAGATTGTGGATGCATTGGCATGGTACCAAGCCTGACTACTTGTAAGATTTGTTTCATGAAACCGGAATGTTTATTAAATAAATATTTACTAAAGTTAGCCGATAAACTCCTTAATCTTGCTTCATGAAACACGCCTGTGGTGACCTGGAAGAGCATTGTGGGGTAGCTCTCATGCAGATTCAAGTCCCCTTTTCAAATGTATAATCCTCATACTCTTATTCCCTATCTTCTGATGGCCAGCACATACTCACACACAATCCCATAGGTCCCCTCACCAATCCGATTCAACTTCTCAAACTCTTTCACACTTCTGCATTTGCCCAGCTGAAAACACAACAGCAACAAACATGTTAAAAACAAGTTACCACCTGGAAGCACACTGTCACAATCATTACAAGGAGACTATGGTCACTATGGAGAGACCAGCCACGGTCACTATGGAGACCAGCCATGGTCACTACGGAGACCAGCCACGGTCATTACGGAGAGACCAGCCACGGTCATTACGGAGACCAGCCACGGTCACTACGGAGAGACCAGCCACGGTCATTATGGAGAGACCAGTCACGGTCATTAGAGAGACCAGCCACGGTCACTACGGAGAAACCAGCCACGGTCACTATGGAGAGACCAGCCACGGTCACTACGGAGAGACCAGTCAGTCATTATGGAGAAACCAGCCATGGTCATTACGGAGAGACCAGTCAGTCATTAGAGAGACCAGCCACGGTCACTATGGAGAGACCAATCATGGTCATTACAGAGAGGCCAGCCACCATCACTACAGAGAGACCAGCCATGGTCACTACGGAGAAACCAGCCACGGTCACTACGGAGAGACCAGTCAGTCATTATGGAGAGACCAGCCATGGTCATTACGGAGAGACCAGTCAGTCATTAGAGAGACCAGCCACGGTCACTATGGAGAGACCAATCATGGTCATTACAGAGAGGCCAGCCATCATCACTACAGAGAGACCAGTCAGTCTTCACGGAGAGACCAGTCACGGTCATTACGGAGAGACCAGCCACGGTCACTATGGAGAGACCAGCCACCGCCATTACAGAGAGACCAGCCACAGTCACTATGGAGAGACCAGTCAAGGTCACTATGGAGACCAGCCAGTCACTACAGAGAGACCAGTCACAGTCACTACAGAGAGAGACCAGGCTTCATCGGATACTTCTGTTTGTGGCCAGGAAGGGTCTGTCCTAACACCAAATAATGTAGGTGTAAATAATGAATATGAATAAAGTGTTTATCGTATTTACAGTGTTTATAACAAAGGTTTTTTTTAATCAAATGAGCAATCAACACATTTGCCAGTAATTCTTGTAAAAGTGAACTATAACCTCACTTTAAAATATAACTTACACTCAAATAAATAACTGTATATACTCCCACTGTAATATATAACTGTACATACCTGAACTGTAATATACTATAACCCGGTCTGTGTGTAACAAGCATGGAGTTCCATTATAAGACTACACCCTCATATTTGGAAGGCAATAACGTTACTTTGTTGCATATTTTCCCGAAATGTTCGATGGGTATAAAAGTATAACTAATTACAGTTATAATTAGTATAATTACTGAAGCAATAACAATATACTTTGCTAGTGTACAGTATTTGGCAGGTAGCGATTAAGTGATGTGATCATTCAAGTCAACCTTTCGTGTCTTCGCGCTTCACTCTATAATTAAAAGCAGTCAAACAAGTAAAGCAGTTTTATACTCATCCTGAACCGTCCTGTTATTGTTTCCATCCATCGGTCTTATCAGAATAAGATTCAGTTCAGTTCAGGATTTCACAGAGATGAGCTTTTAATAGCCAGACTGACACTGAGATGAATGCGCAGCTAATTGGTAGGACACGTCGTTGTGCAGGCGACATGCTGACGTCTACTAGTCTGCTTAGACAGTTTCATTAAGCAGGTTATCTCAAAGGAGTTTGGAGTCATGGCCCTTTTGTCTGCGCTCAAGAAACTCCACATCAAATTTACAGCTTAGAAACATTAGCCTCAAACTGAGTTCTCCAACAACACGCCGAGGCACAGACGCCATAGTCTTCTAGATCCACGCTCACCCTGTCCTGCTGTGGCACTGTAAATGTTCCCGGGTGCTTCAGAGATTTTAACTTGATGCAGTCCGGGTCCATGTCCGCCGTTGGGTCCATCTCCTTATCGGCGCTCCAAATCCCCGGACTCGTAGATTCAAATTTCAACGAATTCAGTTAACCGGAAGTAGCGGCAAGGAAAATAAATACAGTACTCCAATCGCCTGCTCTGGCCAAGCGTAACGTTTCGCAGAGTTGCATCCCTTCAAAAAACGTAATTATAGTTTCTGTCCAGTCCTGTAGTTTATTTATATTACCAGTTAATCAATAGAGGCAAAATAGCATTTGAATCT
Source organism: Aldrovandia affinis (assembly GCA_029706075.1). Classification (NCBI taxonomy): domain Eukaryota; kingdom Metazoa; phylum Chordata; class Actinopteri; order Notacanthiformes; family Halosauridae; genus Aldrovandia; species Aldrovandia affinis. The sequence goes on from JAINUG010000004.1 coordinate 13,369,344, forward strand.
AAAAAAGGGCATGCATGCAGCAATTAGTAAACTACTTCTCAGGATGTTAGCTTGATATAGGCTATAGATAGCAATTATAGGCTATTATAAAAAACAATGTCAGTCACCTTACGTCCAGTTGATCATTACGCGTTAGCTGCAGGGAAAGGCCGGCGCCCGACCCAGATGGGAACACCCGGTCTGGCCTCCCGGCTTGCAACCTCGATGGTCTTGCTTGGCGCCGGCGCGAGGAGGTCCTCGCGGGACGGGGGTGTGATGGTGATAGTCGGGTGAACTTGTCTCATTGACGCGCATGGAAATTCGCCCCCGGGGGACGGGGGCTCCGTGTCAGCGGGAGTTGATTCAGACACTAAAACACAAAACAATGAATATTTCAGATGGAACAGATAGCGTTAGCTACATTTCAATCTGCAACCAAATAAATTAAGGTTTAAAAGCATTAAACCATAATTTGCAATACAATCCGATTTTCAAATATATTTCTATATCCCCTAAAAGTAAAAACCAGTCATCCAAAAAAGGCGGTCATTGTAATATGATTATATTTCCATAGCAATATCAGTGAGACATGTTTACATGGCATGAAGGAAGTATTTGAAATCGTACCGATCAGTGTAATACAAGCATCTTTAAATTGGATTGTGCTAATGTCTTAAGCATGTTAGAAAGTACGAACAGCGTCACTCAAACCTTGCGTGGAGAAAAACGATCGACATTAACCCCTCTAAAATGCAAAATTGTTCAATAGATAGCCTACAAATATTTTTCACATATTTTGTCATATATATATATATATATATATATATGATATGAAATCAAAAACCTATCAGTGCACAAATATAAAGAGGTAGCAGGCTACAATTTATGCGACGCCCAATTAACCGCACGGCAAACCCTTTTACTGGCAGGTCAAAAACACACCAGAATTAGTGCCCTCGGGAATGTATTTATCCTACTGAAATGAGATGTCTTAAAGATTCTGTAACTGATAAAAATCTGTCTTACGACGACCGAAGACCCTATTTTTGTACCGGTCACGTACCTGTATTTTCCGCGTGCTTGCTCACCCCAGACCCCATTAGAGATTGGCCTCCGTGTGGCGGATGGGACCCATGCCCCCACGCACTGCAGGTGTCACTGACGTAGGTAGTCAACATTGAGCCGTCCATTCTGTCCGTCAACCTCCCTCCCTTATCCACTTATCGCTCTACTCGTGTCTGTACTCGTTAACCCTTAACACGGGCAGCATGCCCTTTTCAAAAGTTAATTACTCTGCCTGTTCCTGCCATCCTCACACTGCCAAGTGCCGTCAGAAGGACAGTTTTCTATGTTATTCTATGATTTATTTTGTGAAGTAGCATACATTTTTCAGTATATGTTGAACCCATGACCTAAGGCATCTAAAGATGTAATATGCACCATTTAGCAGACGCTTTTATCCAAAGCAACTTTCAGTAGTGAATGCATACATTTTCAGTATATGTGGCCCCAGAACCCACAACCTAAGCATTGCCAACGCTATGCTCTACCAACTGAGCCACAGACAACCAGATGTATGTTGTATATCAGTTTGTATATGTTCTACTGTCTTAATTTCTTTGTTTTAATGTTGAGTTTGTTCATTTAAAATATTAAATTGAAATAAACAGTGTTCTGTGATCTACAGTGTATCAAATCTTATACTTTAATAGTTTAATGTAAATAAAATTGGCTTTTTCATTCCCCCATGATGGCTGTATTCTTCCAGGGAATAAGTGAAGACGAGACAGCGTGTGAGTGTTGTGCAGGCCAGTGTTTTTCCACCTGTTTATTTGTATAACAGAATAATTCAGTTTATTTGTTTAGCGCTTTTAATAAGTATATTGTCACAAAGCTGCTTTATAGACTATGGAGCCTTAAACCCCTCGAAGAGCACACCAAGGGCAACAGTGGCAAGGACAAAGTCCCTGAAGGACACAGGAAGGAAGAAACCTTAAGAGGAACCACTCTGGGGGGAGCTGGCACCAAAAAGATGAAGGGAATAAACGGGAGTGAAGAGTGCATAAAAAATAAGCATCAGATGAGAACTATAGTTGGTGGGAGATAACAAGCAGTACTATAACGATATATTCTGCTCTCAGTTGGTGGGGTGAACAGGAAGCAGTTATATAACAAGGTAGATAATATGGGTAGGGCCGGTGGAGTAGGAGTACATACATTTAAGACTTGCATCAGCATTTAACCAAAAGGCAACCTATGCATCAGTCGATTGACAATGATGAAGTGTAAGAAGCAGGAAATGTTAACACTAGATCACATGTAGCAGGGAAAGACCGTTCTGCCAGCTGGCAGGAGGGACCGGTTAGAAAAATAGATGGGGATCAGGTGCAGTCTGGGTAAGGCAGCAGGGCTGAGAGCAGAGGGGCTGGCAGGCTACGCAGGGCGGGTCAGGATTACGTCTGGTTTGGGCCCATAGCTCTGGGGCAGGCAGCATCAGCAGGACTACAGTCGTGTTGCTGCGCCTCTCACTGGGCTCACCTCCTCCCTCATCCCCTTTTTCTGGACTCTTGAAGCTGATGCCATGCTCTCTGAGTTAAAGAGGCGCTTCACAACCGCACCCATCCTCGTCCAGCCAGACCCATCTTGTCAGTCGGTGGTGGAGGTTGATGCCGGGCAATGCTCTCCCAATGCTCAACCTCGGACCAAAAACTTCATCCATGTGCATTCTTTTCTCGCCGTTTGTCCCCAGCTGAAAATAACTACGACATCAGGAACCTAGGAGCTCCTAGCGGTCAAACTCGCGCTGGAAGAATTGAGGCACTGGTTAGAGGGTTCCGAACTTCCCTTTGTGGTATGGACTGATCACAAAAATCTTTCATACACCCAGACTGCTAAACACCTCACCTCTCGCCAAGCCCACTGGGCTTTATTCTTTGGATGCTTCAATTTCACCCTCACTTACCGTCCCGGCACCAGGAACCTCAAGCCCGATGCCCTCTCACGTCAGTATGTCCCCGAAGAAGCCTCTGTGGACCCTGACACCATCCTGCCCTTGTCCTGTGCAGTGGCCGCTGTGACCTGGGAAATGGAGTCCATCGTTAGGGAAGCCCAACAAACACAACCAGATCCATGTAACGGTCCTCCTAACCACCTCTGTGTGCCTGATTCTGTCTACTCCCAGGTTCTCCAGTGGGTCCACACCTCCCGGTTCGCGTGCCATCCTGGGATCAGCCGCACCCTGTCCCTCCTCAAGCGACACTTCTGGTGGCCAACCATGAGCGTCGACACTCACGCCTTCGTGCTCGCTGCACAGTGTGTGCCCAAACGAAGCCGTCCCACCAACCATCCGCCCTGACCCCTGCCCATTCCTGGTCGACCCTGGTCTCATATTGCGCTTGACTTTGTCACTGCACTCCCTCTGTCGCAAGGTAACACCATTGTACCGTTGTACTCCAAGGCCGTGCATTTTGTTGCTCTGCCCAAACTCCCCACAGCCTCTGAAATGGCTGACCTCCTGGTTCTTCACGTCTTCCGGTTGCATGGAATTCCCTCCGATGTGGTATCCGACCGGGCATCCCAGTTCATCTCCCAGGTCTGGAAGGCATTCTGTTAATCCCTCGGAGCCTCGTTGAGTCTCTCCTCCGGTTACCACCCTCAGACGAACAGGCAAATGGAACGGGCCAACCAGGACCTAGGAGCGGCGCTCTGTTGCGTCACTGCCAGCAACCCCTCCACCTGGAGCACGCAACTTCCATGGGTGGAATACGCCAATAAATCCCTGTCCAGTGCAGCCACAGGATTATCCCCTTTTGAGTGTTCCCTGGGTTATCAACCACCTCTGTTTTTGGCCCAGGAGGGGGAACTCGCGGTGCCCTTGGTACAGGCCCATCTCCGTCGTTGCCGTAGGACTTGGAAGACTGCCCATTCCACCCTGCTCCATTCCGCTGACCAGAGCCGGCACTTCACCGACCGCCACCAAACTCCAGCACCCAACTACCAACCTGGTCAAAAGGTTTGGCTCTCTGCCAAAGATCTCCCCTTAGAAACAGAATCTAAGAAGCTCACACCCAGATACATCGGTCTATTCAAAATAGACTCGATCATCAACCCTTCTGCCATCAAACTCAAACTTGCACCCCACATAAAAATTCACCCCACTTTCCACGTCTCGCTGCTAAAACCTGTTTCCTCCAGTCCACTGTGCCCTCCGGCCGTTCCTCCTCCACCCGCTTGGGTCGTTGACGGCCATCTGGCTTACACTGTCTGGCGGCTGCTGGATGTGCGCCACCGAGGCCAGGGGTTTCAGTACCTGGTGGACTGGGAGGGGTATAGTCCGGAGTAACGCAGCTGGGCATCCTGTTGCCTCATCCTGGAATCCTCCCTCATCCGGGACTTTCACCGAGAGCATCCCAACAGACCTGGTGGGTTGCCTGGGGGCAACCGTTGAGGGGGGGGTCCTGTTACGGCCACAGCCGCAACTTAGTTTATTTTTTGTGTTTCCTTGTGTTTTCCCTTTTCCTTTTTCCCTGCGTCTCCTGTTCTCCCTGTCAGTTTTTTGTTTGTGCGTGTGTTGTGGGTGCGGCTTCTCCCCTCGGCACTTCCCGGCTTCTCTCCTCTGCATTCTCCGGCTCCCTCCTGATTGCCATGGATCTGCAACACCTGCTCTGCCTGCACACCTGTCATCAATCATCATCAGCCCTGCAGTGTATATCAACCTCGGTTTCTCATCCACTCACCGCCAGATCGTTGTCTCCACTTCAGTGGTAGCTACACGCAGCAAGACCTTTCCAAACCGTAATCTTTCCACTGCATTATCCCTGCCTGTTCTTTATGTTTATTCGTCCTCTCTGTATCCAGGTTCACTCCTCGCCTACCCGCCTGCCTGTCTGCCCGCTTTCCTGCCTGCCTGCTTACCCGCTTGCCTGCCTGCCCGTTCACCCACCTGCCTGCCTGCCCGTTTACCCGCCTGCCTGCCTGCCCGCTTACCTTTCCTGTCTGTCTCCCTCGTCTGCCCTCACCATCGCTTCCCTACCCCAGCCTTTGTTTATTAATAATAACCGTAATAATAACCGTTATCCTCCTAGCTAACTAACATTTTACACATTTATTTAACCGACAGTCAAAAAGGGGATTCCAAAAAGAAGCCGCAATGAGTTCCTCTGAAGAGGTAAGTGTTATTTCATCTTCATAGATTACTCGAGCCGATCACTAACTTGCATCTTGATGAGTCCGACTAGTTTGGGCCTTGAACTCCTGCCCCAAAGCCTTCAGTGACATACTTTGAACTTTTAAGTAAAACATTCACCAGACTCATTAGACTTGATGTGCCCACATATCTTGTAATTCAGATAAACGTTCATTCATACAGTAAAATTCATTTCATTCAAACCTGCTGTGGCAAGCACTTTATCATGCAGCACTTTGCCTTCCCAAATGTTACCTGTATCAGGCGGGTCACTCGATTAAAAAACATATTAATCCACAAACTTGAAATAACAAATTAAATATTGGTTTTATCCGAAACAATTGTGTGCTAGAAATATGTGCTGTATATGGGTCAATGACGTGCCGTGGTAATTTTTGTGTCTACAAGCAATAAATTAAAATAAATTCGATTATAATTAATGTGTTTACATGAATTCATAGAATCATATTTGCTTTATAGAACAAAGTAAATGCTTATGTTAAACAATTATGTTTTTAGACAATTTCATTGGGTTGAAGTGCCAAAATGTAATTCGGCAACACTGTCCACATGAAAAACTGTTATAAAATGTAATGAAAAATATACAATGAAATATACAATGAAAAATAAATAAACACTCCTGGCATAATTTATAAATGTTCCTATGTCATGTAAAAAAATGGTCAAGATATTTTTTTTCTAAGATATCAAGAAATAAAAGGAACTTTTGTCCACTGTGGCATCCCAATGGGCTGCACTAGGAAATGGCTGCCTGGCCTACAACACATGGGAGCCAGGCAACACTACATTTCCCAGCAGCCTCCAGAAACACCTGAGCCGAGTGAAAGTAACGGGACTAACGACCAGCTGAAGGCCATTTCAAGGCCTATTTAAAGGGCTGATTCCCACTACACTGAGAGAGGAGTAGGAACGTGAGTAGAAAGGAGTTGCTGAGTGCTGTGTGTTTGGAGAGAGAAAATACCTGTGGAAGTCGGTTGACCAGCCAGGATTTAAAGAGTGTTGGAGTGTGCTTTTGTGTTTGTTTGTGTTGGAAATTGGATTGCTTTGGCTTTGGACTACGGACTGGATTGCGGACTACGAACTGGATTTTGAACAACGGAACGGACTTTGACAACGAGAAAGGATTTGTGGACTTTGTTTGTATTCCCCCGAATACCCCGCCCTTTGTTTTGTGTAGCGTTTGTCATAGTTTGTTTAATAAATTATCATTTTGTTTTTGAATACTGCCTCCTCCTGGTTCTTAAACTTGCCTACGCCCTCTGCAAGGTCCGTGAGTGTCGCCCAACCCCTGGGGACACCACACCACAAATTCAGATTTTATCAAATGTCATTCAGCAACATAAAATTCCCAGGCCATTTTTATTCATATCATATGATGATGGTCAGGTGACAACTGGTTACATAACAAAGAGGACCCCTGAAGGTCACTACATTATTACATATGAAAATGTGTGTTTAAAAGTTATGATAAAAGTTCGTTCTTTATATAGTTTGTTATTTTAAAGCCAGGCAATTGCCTGTTAGAAATGATTATGTAAGAAATTTGTCATTCAGAAACACAACGTTTAGTTGTTTCACCAAGATGTCATCCATGTTACTGAATTACTCAATCAATGTTTTTGTGTTTTTTTAAGTTAATTAATTATTTAATAAAATAGTCATATGTAATGCACAACATTAAATTATATTTGTATCCATTTTACACATTTTTGTAAAAAAAAACATTGTACATGCACCTGTTACAGGGCAAAATTGAGGGCCGATCCTGTTGCAAGGGAAGAGAGGCTAGCTAGGAAGAGAGAGAGGTGTCATGGTGTTATGCAGTCCTGGAGGTTGATAGTTCAGGCTGTTGTGTATAGTGTCCAGTAACACAGTTTTAGTCAAACCCAAATAACTGTCATGTAAATGTAATCTCTCTGTCTCTCTCTCTCTCTCCTTATAATGTCCTGACATTTTAAGTTACCCCTTGGTATTCTTTGTGTGTGTGTCTGTTTGTGTGTTTGTGAGAGACAGAGAGAGAGAGAGAGATTATCTTTGTCGTACCGGCAGTTTGTACGTCTTCGTACATTTTTTGTCATTGAGCCAAAGGCTAGTGACAGAAACACATGTGCCTGTGTTGACCATGAGAATATCAAACTACTGGTTGATCAGTTCCCCTAGCGGCCTGATATGCCAGCACCATTGATTTAAATTTGATACGTGCTGCGATAAGGAGCCAATGGTGAGTAGTGGAGTGACGTGTGGTTTGGTTGAAAACTAGACGTGTGGCGGCATTCTGCACTAGTTGCAGTGGTTTGATGGCACAGGCTGGTAGGCCTGCCAGCAGGGAATTGCAGTAGTCCAGACATGAGATTACCAAAGCCTGGACCAGAAGTTGAGTGGCCTCTTGGGTGAGAAACGTGCGAATACTCTGGATGTTGTGGAGGGCGAATTAGCAGGTCTGGGTGATTGCTGCGATGTGGCCCGAGAAGCACAGCTGGTTGTCCAGGTTCACTCCAAGGTTCCTGGCAGACTGGGATGGAGACTCCATGGTGATGGAGGCATCAATCATTGGGGAGCTCATTGCTGGGAGGAAGAGCAGCTCTGTCTTTCCCAGGTTCAGCTTCAGGTGGTGGGTGGATATCCAGGCAGAGATGTCTGCCAGGCATGCAGAGATACGGACCGGAACATTGGTTTCAAAAGGAGAGAAAGAGTTGAGTGTCATCAGCATAACAGTGGTATGAAAAACCATGAGCAAAGATAACAGAGACAAGTGACTTGGTATACAGGGAGAATAGGAGGGAACCTAGCACCGAGCCCTGTGGGACAACGGTAGAGAGGGTGTGGGGAGAGGAGAGGTATTCTCTCCAGGCCACCTGGTAGGACCGGTCAGCCAGGTACGATTCAAACCATGCCAGTGCGGATCCTGAGATTCCCATCTTGATGAGAGATGAGCGCAGGATCTGATGGTCAACGGTGTCGAATGCAGACAATAAGTCAAGCAGGAGGAGGACGGAGCTGAGTGATTTACACATACACTACCGGTCAAAAGTTTTAGAACACCCCCATTTTCCAGTTTTTATTTAAATTGAAGCAGTTCAAGTCCAGTGAATAACCTGAAATGGTACAAAGGTAAGCAGTAAACTGCCAGAGGTTAAAATAAAAAGTTTAGGTTACCAAAAACAGAAAAATAATGTACATTTCAGAGTTATAAAAAAAGGCCCTTTTCAGGAAATAAGTAATGGGTTAACATGGGTTAACAGTCACTCTGTGCAAGTCGCCGACTCTGGATCCAGCAAAAGAGCTCCTGACCATCACGCTTCCTCCTCCATGTTTGACAGTTGGTATCATACACTGAGGAACCATCCTTTCGCCTACTCGATGGCATACGAAAACCCTGCGTGATGAACCGAAGATTTCAAATTTTGATTCATCGGTCCATAAGACCTTCCAGTCTTCAGTAGTCCACTGGTGGTGCTTCATGGCTCAGGCAAGCCTCTTTTTCTTATTTTGCCATCTTAGCAATGGCTTTCTTACTGCCACTCGACCTGTCAAACCTGCAGCTCGAAGTCTTCTCTTCACAGTTGAAACTGAGACTTCCTTACTTCGACCAGTGTTAAGCTGTGCTTGAAGCTGTTGTCCTGTGAGAAAATTGTCTTCTGATTTTGTTGTGGCTTTGGGTCTGCCAGACCTCTTCCTGTCAGAGTTTCCAAGTGCCTTTTAAAAAAAATATTTATTTTGTTTCTGATTTTATCCCATTTTCTCCCAATTTGGTAGCCAATTAGACCCGCTATTTTATGTCAATCCCTCCTAGTAATGTGAGTTCGCTGCCATAGTCCTGCGACCGGTAGTGACGAAGGCGAAGTAATGCCTCCTCCGAGACGGCACTCCCCAAGCTGTCGACCGTAACCCGGTGCTACAGGTCCACTCTTATGCGCAGCGAACGTCATGTCAACTTCCCTCCCCCCTCCCTGGGGCGGACAGCCAATCGCCGCCCCTGGTGGCACTCCCGGCTAGAGCCGACTTTGGCGAGACGGGGAATTGAACCCCGGTCTCCGTGGCCAGCGTCGGACGTTGTAACCACTGGGCCACGCGGGAGGCCCCAAGTGCCTTTTGATGGTGTAGGAAACTACTCACTGCCAAAACATGTACATTATTTTTCAGTTTTTGGTAACCTAAACTTTTTTTCTTTTTTTTTCTGTTCGCAATGCTGTGTCTTGAATGGTTGTCCCTCGTATTTGCTTGCTTCATTGTTTGTTCAGCCATTTAGAGTTTCTTGTTCCTAGCTTTGTTGGTTTGATTTCTACAGTGTTTTATTGTATATTTAGTTTAATTAATTTCTTATTAAACTCCAGTTTGTTTTTGGATTCCTGCCTCCTGCCTCATCTCTGCACTTTGGTCCAGTTCCCCTGTCATTGTTTCAAAAATGTCATATTAATGTTACATTAATGTTGTTACACCGAAGTTGGCATAAAATAATTATATTGTAAATTATCTTCAACAAACTCTTTAACAAATGCTAAAACAATGCTGCTGCTGTAGAGTTCCACATAATTTTGATCAGAGGAAAATATATCCCTCTTGCTTTGATGACTGATATCCAGATTAGCAATGAATCTGAACTGGTATGAATATTCTGTTTGGCAAATTATTATTTTAGAAGTCTTAAAATCAGACTAACATTCTTTTGTCTTTTAAAACCAGTAGTTGTATGATGTTTTGTATACTCTCGATAAAGGCCTTTGTAAGATTCCTAAATGCAGTTCACATACACCAATCACATACAGTAGCAAGCTGTGAGTGTGTTTCTGACCTGTAATTCTCTCTGTTTACCTGTTGTCTCAGGGCTTACCTCCCCCACTCCAGCTTTCATGAGGCAGGGCCTGTCAGAATGTGCCCTGCTGAACACAGTGACTCTGAAGATGAGGAGTGGTGCCCTAGCATGGAGAGAAGGCCCCCCGGTACACAAAATATACAGCACCTCACACAGAGGAATAGTCATTAAATCAACAGGGCAATATCTGTCTTTCCAACTTAAAAGTGTAGCTGTATAAGTTTAACAGTTGGAGTTACAAATGGCATATTTTTTCTTCTTTTTTTCTGTTGTTTCTGATTTTTTTCCCGTTTTTCTCCCAATTGGGTAGCCAATTATACCTTCTATTTCTTTAACCCTTTCCTGCCCAAATGGAATGTTCCATTTATTATCGTAACGTGACCAGTCTATGCATTAACAATCATAGTTTGCTTGTATCAAACCATATATTTACACTTGATATTTACACACCTCCACAACGCTGACAAATAGCTCTTTCAAATGTTTTGACATACAATACCACAATGTTAATAAACTTTTAATAAGTCAAGGGGAAAATCTAAGAAAATCTAAGTTTTTCCCCCCAAACAATTGCCAGTTTGTGACGATCAGGATAAGGACCCAGACGCAGATCAGGATTTAGGCAAAAGAGTCGTTTATTGGGAAGCAGGAGTCAAAACCAGGAATCAGATGTAGCAAAGGTACAGAATCAAAATGCAAAGAGTGGTCACAAAAAGGCAGTCCAAAAGGTCAAAACAGGTAGGCAGATAGGCAAACAAACAGAATCGATAGGCAGGCTCGGAGTAGTTAACAGAAGGGGTGTCTCGGGAAATACGATAAACTCTGGCTTTAAGAAGAATAGGCTCAGGGAATAGCGATCAACGTTCTGACGGGGAAGGAACATGAACACGGTACAGATATACAAAACGGAAAGGGTAATACAATAGGAATCAGGTGTGACTGGGAGGAGAGAGAGGTAGGAACACAGGTGTAAACATTGGGAATCGTTAATCCAATAACGAGGGGAAACGCAAGACACGGACTGGGAATCATACAAACATATAGACAATAAAGGACCTGGGAGATCAGGCAGACACGTGCATAGTTAGAAGGGGAGGAACGCAAAGAGAGAAGCTGCGTGCGAATGAAAGGAAAAGTGAAAAGCTAATAGGGATAGGATAATGAGAGAAAATGACAGCGATAGTCAGAAGCATGAGATAATTAGTGATTAGTAGTGTTAGTAACTTAATCTAAATCCCTAATGTTAGTAGATTAGTTGGTTAGTACTATATACATCTAACTAATATATGGGCCATTCTACCGAATTGGTTCAAAGTCAGGTTGGAAATATTTAGAAATTGTGTATGTTTTATTCCCAAAACTTTGTCCGTATATATATTGTACCACATCTAAAGTACATATATCTAGTAAAAGTACCGTCAATTTTTATATTGTATTTTCAGACTCTTTTGGAATGTTTTTCCTCTCCCAAAATGGTCACTACCGAAACATAGTAATACACTATAGTAAAAAAGTATGATATGAATCTGTTAAGATTGTGTTTCCTTCCCTTCTCTAAAGAGTATTTTGATACATTTTTCTTGAAGGTTTTCACAATTAAATCAATAAAAATGTCATTTTTACCAAATTTCTAAGTTCAATTTATACAATTCATCAAAATCTAAATGCAATCTTTCTCTGTAAAATGCATAACACTGATCATATTGATTTCAGAGTTAATGATTGATGAAATGTAACATACATTTAACCAATCAGTATAACATTTTAGTTTATAACTCAATATACTTTATTTTTTACAAAACACCCAGTGTTTCGGTAGTGACTGCACTGTTTCGGTAGTGACCACAGTATTTTGTTTGCAAGGTTGTATCATATTCCCTCAACCTTATTGCTTAATCTTAACTCATAATATGCCTTATGTTGGGAATATTACAAACACAAATGTTTTGTGGTCAATAAAATAATTTTATTTTTGAAGACATAACAATTGTTCATCCATAACCATTTAAAGTACAAACATGACTTATCAATGGAAAATAATTACCCAAGTGGGTTCAGTAAAAGAGAAGAAAACATTGACAAATAACATTGATATTATGCTGTTGCTGTCAGGCTTCTGAACGCTAACTAATGTATCCTCGAAAGGTCTGTAACAAATAGATTCCGCTAGCCGCGATGCCAATTTTCGCTATGTTAAACTCAATTGACTTATGCAAAAAATGTTAGCGATCTAAAAGTCCGCTATTTTTTGCTTTTGGGGTCTTCAAGATGGACGGGAGGTCCCTCCAAGGCAATGGTGAGGGAAATACTGAAAATAGATGATTGAACATTCCATTTTGCTAGCATAACTAAAGAATGCTAGCAAGCACATGGCTAGCAAACAGCTTTGAAAACATCATATTTTGCATAAAACCCCCAAAAGTGTACTTTATTGAGAATATGTGTTCCATTCTTAAAGTTACACACTGATTTTCAGACTTTGGAACACATCTATTTCAAAATGATGGGATTTAACTACTTACCATAAAAACATTTTTGTTTTGTTTTGTTTTTGTTTTTGTTTTATTTGTTTCAGATTTGATCCCATTTTCTCCCAATTTGGTAGCCAATTAGACCCGCTATTTTTACGTCAATCCCCCCCTAGTAATGTGAGTTTGCTGCCGTAGTCCTGCGACCGGTAGTGACGAAGCGAAGTGACACCTCTTACGAGACGGCACCCGCAGCCCGTCGACCGCAACCCGGTACTACAGGGCCACTCTTATACGCAGCAAACGTCACGTCGGCTCCCCTCCCCCCTCCCTGGGGCGGACAGCCAATCGCCGCCCCCTGGTGGCACTCCCGGCCAGAGCCGACACTTGGCGAGACGGGGAATTGAACCCCGGTCTCCATGGCCAGCGTCGGATGTTGTAACCACTGGACCACGCGGGAGGCCTTACCATTACATTTTGTCACTACCGAAACTCTACCATAGGTTTCGGTAGTGACGGTTTCGGTAGTGACAATTCTAGCTAACTTTGAGCATAACTAAAGAATGCTAGCAAGCACATGGCTAGCATACACGTCTTTGAAGAGGTGTACACACATAAAAACATAATATTTAGCATAAAACCCCCAAAAGTTTACTTAATTGAAGAGAATATGTGTTCGGTGGTGACAATTCTTGAAGTTACACACCGATTTTCAGACTTTGGAACACATTTATTTCAAAAGTATGGGATTTAGCTACTTACCATGCAGCCATGAGGGACAGGGAGGCAGTGTCACTGCCTCATCAAAAATGCAGGGGTGTAGGGGCTGGCGGATGGCCCAGCGGTCTAGTGCACCGTGCTTTGGAGCGGTGTGCGCTGCCCGTCAGAGACGCGGATCGAAACCCGCATTTCTACCAGACCGGCCCTGGTCGTCAGCCCGATCGGAGGCGGCATTTGGCTGTCGCCTCCGGGGATGGGGAGGGAGAGCCGGCACGAGTCCGCCGAGGAGAAGGTTAATGGAGTCCGTGGAAGATCTCCGTCTCGAAAAGAAGGCGGGGAAATAGGTCCAGGAATACTAATCTTGTTCCCGGAGGACGGGCGGCGGACTCGTGAGGGTGGGGAATTGAAAATAAATAGAGGGTATAATTGGCTACTAAATTGGGAGAAAAACGGGGGGAAAATCAGAAATAAAAATAAAAAAAAAAAAAATGCAGGGGTGTGGCTAAAAACCAGGCTCAGCCAATGGACTAAAACTATGGGGTTTCGGTAGTGACATGAAAACGGGGGACAAGATTTTTTTAGTATCGTTTTTTAATTTAAAAATTAAACCCACAATAAATCTAAATCTTTCAACTTCTGTTTAAACTTAATCATAAAGATCTTTGAAATTACACCATTGAACAAAATCAAAAAAATGTTTTAAGTGTTATTTACATACATTTAAATTTAGGGGTCAAGGTTTGGGACAGCTACTTCCCAATAGAAAGTACCCTATAAATGATGGTTTGTTTTTATTTAGCTTATCATTATCTCATTTAATGCCTTGGGTTTAAATAGATCATAACATATTCTTAGTAAATATCTATGTCTGAATACTTAATTGTTTTGTTAAATAGTTTTTCTTGTTGTAGGACCACACTTTGAACTAATTCGGTAGAATTCCCCATATACAAAGTGCAATCTAGAAAGTAAGAAGGAAAAAAACGAGATAATAAGCGAAGACGGAGAATACCCGAAATGTAGAACTTCCCGAAGTGCATGACAAGACAAGGAGTGGATCTCGAAATAACAGGAACAAAGACAGACAGGGACCAGAAAGTGACAGAAAGATGAAAATGGAATACTGAGTAAAGAATAATGAATAATGACTGTAGGGGCCGTTTAGGAATCGGCTAATTTATATACCGTATCGGTAGTTCATATTTTACATATTGATATATTAATATTTTCATGTTTGATAATTTAGTTAAAAAGACTGACATGATAATTTCATGGTATAAGTACATTTAGAATTCATTAGTTTAAAAATAGACACAGAGACAAGTGAGATAGAACATTTCTTTATTTAGAACTGTGAACCTAGAATTAATCACGTGACCTATGTGCAGCATTGTGGGATGCAGATCAAGCTTCCGGTTAGTTAGATGAAGCCAGCTCCTGATAGCGACACAGTTTTTTGACCATTCGGCATTACATTATACATTCGGCATTACATTTTACATTTATACATTCGACCTGATTTGTAAGAAGAGCTTTGTTTTGTTTTCATTAAATTGTAAAACTACAAGTCTCTTGTCCTGTCGTCTGCGTTCAAGACTCCACGTTATTCTGGCTTCAAAGGGTGTTTCATTTTTAGAAGACGTGTTGGGAACACACCTATAATGACAGAAGAAAAATAAACAAAGTACAAAAAACAACAGAACAGACACTCAGAACATAACACAGCTTGACTACTTTTCAATGAAGATAGAGAAAATATTTGAGTATATTGAGTATATCTTTCCTATTTTGTAAGCATTTAGAATCTGAAATCAGAATATAAATACCTTTTATGGTGTAAGAGCTTTTTAGTGACTGATGTTTTTTCTCTCCAAAATTATACAGGGCTGGACTGGCTATATAGTCTACCGGGCCGATTCCCGGTGGGCCGGTCTAGTTTTGGGCCGGTAGGGCCGGTATAATTATTATTTTTAATTTTAAAAAAATATAAATATTTTATATTTTTTGTCATCTAACGGCCAACAAAAAATGGACAGCAGCCCATTGGTTCATTTTCTATACTGACACTGGGCCAGCCCAATCACATGCTTTTTTTGCCATCGAACGGCCGCCCCAAAATTATATATATGGAATGTTCTGTGGTCAGACACTTTTTTATCTGGATAGTAGAATAAACATGGCATCTGCAACATGGCATATTACAAATAAATTATTATTATTATTATATTTTGTCTTACATATGATAATAAAATACATACACAAGCAATATAAGATTACAAAATTGTAATTTAAAAACTTTATTCAGGTTGCACTGCCATGACACCACCATTTTTTACTAAGGTTATAAAAAAACATTGAAAAATATAATATTGAAATATTGTGAACAAATAAAACTGCATTGTTTGAATTGCACTATAGGGTAACAATATGACCTACAATATCAATTTATGTATAAATTAAGTTATAAAGTTCATGCCCCCATGGTCCTCATCCTGAAGGCCCTCCTCAGCAATAAATCAAAGCTCATCTGGCATCAAAGTTCTCCTTCTCTTGCTCAAGGACTGCATCAGATGCTCGAACTGGGTCCCCACGATCCAATTCTAAAACACAAACATGACAAAATTAAAATTAAAACTTGCTCCAGCAAATAAGGGAATAATCAACAAAAAGGGAATAATCAATCAGAAGAAATAGCCTATATAATTACCATTCAATGTGCTTGCAAGATGAAGATACATTTTATTGCTCAAAGATATGTTATAACTTGCATATAATTAATATATTAATAAATAAATTAATAATTGGATATAATTAATAAAGATCTTTTAGACCATAATGTGAATAGTGGTTCGGCACAGTTATGTGTGGAGGGAAAGGACAATATAAGTATGAGTAAGGCTCTGAAGTTTCTGTGTTTGAATGCTAGAAGCATACAAAATGTTTTTTTTTGAACTGGAAAAAAATCTTAAGCGTGGACATGATTTGAATGTAATGACAGACAGAGTTATACCTTCAATGGGAACAGTATTTACTTTGCAAGTAATTGTATTTCAAACAAAATCAATAAAAACAGATAGAGTAGCCTACCCAGTGCACAGGGTAATGTTACTACGCATCTAAGTAGTAGGCTATCAAATACGTTACTGGAATTTCCATGCCAGCTGTCGACTGACAGTTTCATCGTGGACAGTTATTCACCTATACTGTAGTAGTTTGGTCTGCTTCATTGGTGTTATAAATGTCTATTGAAATTAATTGGCTAGCTAACCATGACAACACAGTGTCAGACTAGCTGTTTACGATCCAATGTTAGCAAGCTAGCTAATGTTAGCTAGCTACCTACATAGGCTAATATAAGCAGCTTGACTAGCCGTTTCCTGGCTTGCCGTTAGATATGCAAAAATTCTGATTAAAGCTTAAGATTTTGAGAAGCCCAAATGGCTAGCTAGCAAACAATCAGTGAGTATGAATGAAGTCTGCTGGAATGGTAGCCTATACTGTGGCAAAAAAATATTTTGAAATGTTCTCATGGTTTAAAAAAAAGAAAACCTATGTAAATCCATTTTATAAAATAACATTGGAATGAATATTATGTTATATGAATATTGGCATGTCTAGGAGGTTGTAGGTAACTTACTCTGCTTTCACCTGGTACCTGCCAATTGACCTATGCAAAGTAACAATATTCAAAGGAGTCCTGAAGTAGCACATGCCAGTTGAGCAACTTTAATAAAATTGCTTGACCGGTCTAAGTAGCTCACTCTTAAGTGTATTCGCAAATTGGGTGTTCATGTGGAACACTAAAGGTTTCAGTGAAATTCTGGTTTTGAGTAATGAGTCTATAGCTAACTAGCAAGCTGGCTACTATGACTGGTGACGGACAGAGATAAATAGCGGTCGCAGCTGGGGACCGAATTCCAGAGTAACATTTTTTTTCTATTAAAGTACATTTTCAAAGATAAGATTGTTAGTTAAACTATTGAGAATTAAGTCCAACATGTTCCCCCCCGTGAGAACCATCCTCTGAGGTTTCTATCATGCAATTACAACCAGTGCCTTTGAACTCCGCGAAATAGAAACAGATCCTTTGTTACGTTCTGAGTGTCTGTTCGGTTTGTTTTTTGTACTTTGTTTATTTATCTTTCTTCGAGTCATGTTTCATTCACGTTCTGTTCCCCGTCTGTTATTGTTCCTGTTCTAGATCCACTCCTTGTCTTTGTCTTGTCATGCACTTCGGGAAGTTATACATTTCGGGTTTTTTCCTTCTTCGCTTATTATCTCATTTTCTTCCTTCTTACTTTCTAGATTGCACTTTGTATATATTAGTTAGATGTATATAGTACTAACCAACTAATCTACTAACGTTAGGGATTTAGATTAAGTTACTAACACTATTAATCACTAATTATCTCACGCTTCTGACTATCGCTGTCATTCTCTCTCATTCTCCTATCCTTGTTAGCTTTTCACTTTCCCTTTCATTCGCACGCAGCTTCTCTCTTTGCGTTCCTCCCCTTCTAACTATGCACGTGTCTGCCTGATCTCCCAGGTCGTTTATTGTCTATATGTTTGTACGATTCCCAGTCCGTGTCTTTCGTTTCCCCTCGTTATTCTATTAGCGAATCCCCTCGTTATTAGATTAACGATTCCCATTGTTTATACCTGTGTTCCTTCCCCTCTCTCCTCCCAGTCACACCTGAGTCCTATTGTGTTCCCTTCCCTGCCTGTATATTAGTTCAGTGTTTATGTTCACTCTTTGTCAGTTCGTTGATCCGTATTCCCTGTGCCTACTCTTATTCAGCCAGTGTTTATTGATTTTTCCGAGACATCCCTTCTGTTTACGACTCCGAGCCTGCCTAGCGATTCTGTCTGTTTGCCTTTCTGCCTACCTGTTTTGACTTTTTGGACTGCCTTTTTGTGACTACTCTCTGCATTGTGATTCTGTACCTTCGCTATATCTGACTCCTGGTTTTGACCCCTGCTTCCCAATAAACAACTCTTTTGCCTAAGTCCTGATCTGCGTCTGGGTCCTTATCCCGATCGTCACATCCTTGCAAAATGGGAGTGCTACAGTGAGCTGCTGAATCTTGTAAAACCTTGGAGAGTGCTTACGCAATTTTTAGTCCAACACATTTAACTATTGTTATAATTTTATATAAAATACCACAATATACCACCTACTCGGTTATCACTGTTACCAAAATGTTTATGGTATGATAACCATAAATTCTGACACCGTAGTATACCGTCAAACCAGTATACTGTGACATCCCTATATCTGACCTAGGTGCTGTGGGCAGTGGTGTCCCACAGGGATTGGTGCTGGGACCTCTGCTCTTCCTTATTTACATAATGGAATGTAAGGGATGTTAGTAGCAAAATAGTTACATTTGCAAATGATACTAAACTTGGGGGTTTAGCAAACAGTTTGGAATCAACTAAAGTAATCCAAGATGATTTAAACAAATTCAAGAATGGGCAGAAACATGGCAGATGACATTCAATATTGCTAAATGTAAGGTTATGCATGTGGGAAATAAAAACATAAGACAGGAATATTTTACGGGAGGAGAAAAATTAGTAGGTGTTCAATTTGAAAAAGAACACCTGCATCAAAGCAGTGTGCTACAGCAGTGAAAAAGGCCAACAGGATGCTGGGATACATAGCAAAACGTATTGAGTCTAAATCAAAGGAGGTTACATTAATGTTACATGTTGCCTTTGTCAGACCTCGCTTAGAGTACTGTGTGCAGTTCTGGGCACCACACTACAAGAAAGATATAAAAGCTCTTGAAAAAGTTCAATGAAGCGCAACTAAATTGGTATCTCATATGAAAGGTAAAAGCTATGAGGATAGACTTAAGGCATTCAATCTATTTAAGTTTAGCAAACTTATTTCCTAAAATTCCTAAAAGGGATTAACAAATGAACTACCAAAGATTTTTTAAGATAAGTTTGGTTAGCAGAACAAGAGGCCACAGGTGGAAATGAGTTAAAGGCAAATTCCACATGGATATCAGGAAGTTTTTCTTTACACAGAGTTGTCAATTCCTGGAACAGCTTACCAGGTCAGGTAGTAGAGGCAGAAACACATGGGCTATTCAAGTCCAGGCTAGATACAGTACTAGAGACTCTAGATTAGGACATGATGAGCCTAGATGGGCTGAATGGCCAGTTCTCATCATTATGTATTCTTATGTTCTTATGATATTCTGATAAAACATTTAGATTAATTCAAATAGTATTCTAATATGCGTGTTACAGATGTGCCAACATTGGGAAATGGTTGGATTCCTTTCGCTACTTAAAAACCTCTTCAGTATTTCCCAGAAATGTCACTTTGCTTTCCTTGCAAAGCGTGACAAATGCTAGTTTGTGTGACCAAAATTTGATTGGCTCTGGTCAAAAATATGAGTTCCGTGTAACTACATTTTAACTGAAGCCTTGCACAAACAATGCACAATTTGACTACATTACAGAGGGAATAGAGAGAGGGCTACAGAGCTAAGAAGAAGCAACAAAGGTGAACGTTTGATGACACAGAGATGCCGTTCTGAGGCAATACATGCACAAAACTGTACAAGTACACTGATGAGATGTTATTTTGTGATATTAAATTAATCTGAGCACATCTAAGAATGTAAGTCAAAAGTACACCTCAACAAAACCATCATCTTTATGAACAGTTAGAACAGTCTGTGTCAAAGCAAGACAAAAAAACGAAAAACGGGTTCACCTTATGGCCTAATGATGCTGATTGGAATGTTCCTTTATTTTCTGCTGGATCTACAAAGGGGCGGGGCCAAGCTGGTGTTGTTACTACAGTTGCCATCGTTGGTTTTAAAATTGTGTTGTCAAAACAAAATCGCAAGGCGTGAGCAGGGTTGAGTTCAGATTATGATGTCACAGTTGACAAACGTGACATCACAGCGGGTTGCATGTGTTTCTCAGAATGATATAAATGCAGACAAATTGTCCAGGAAACATTATCCTGAAAACATCTTCTGAGTTGCCTGTTTTATTCCTGAACATTTTTAAGACATTTGACATGGATATTAAAACCAAAGCGAATATTCAAGCCACAATCCGAGAGGTAGGCTGTTATTTTTATTCATACATTTTCCACTATTGTTTACAATCAATTTATTAATACACATGGCAGCAAAACAAAGCTTTATTACCTTCACTTTTCACTTTTTAAATCTCTTTTTACCGTAAACTTTAACAATTGGAGGATGGTATAATATTGTTAAGTATTTCGGTGATTTAGGACGATAGTGCATCACCGGCGCAGTTGTAAAAGAGATTGGATTAACTTTAAAAAAATACATGTGGGTGTGGTGGGGGTTTGGTTTCATAATGACCAATCAGAACACCTATTTTCCATTCATTTAAATACCAGTAGGCCTACGCTAATGCTATAGCAAATTGGCAATTTCCTGACATGGATGACAGTTTTGCACGCTGCGCCAGGAGCGATTCTCGGGAGGGGCGGAATTTATAAGGTGCACATTAATTTGTTATTTCCATGATTTGAGTTTATATTTTGAGACCTACATTGTTAAAAGAATGTACATAGTTTCTTTTCCTTATTTGTAGGCTTTCCAACTTTAAAAAAACAACGTTTCTTTTCTTCTAACTTAATGTAATTGTTAAATGGAAAGCAATAAATAACAAACTCACAACTGCAACTAGGCCTGTTTCATTTCTGTTCGTCATGCAGTAGGCCTACATGTGTCACCCTGGAGTGTGCATCCCAAACCACCTGGATATTAATGGAGTGGACCCCCTTCCGATTCACATAAATGATACACAGTAAATTTTGCAGTGTCAAAGTAACACTTAAAGAGTTAAATTTAACACTCTTCCCGAGTGTATTTGGTCCCACTCAGAATTAGTGTTAAATTGACTCTAGCCCTTGTGTTAAAATTTCAGAGTGAAATTAACTCTTAATAGAGTAAAAGTTTAACACTGACTTACACTGTATAGTGTTATTTATACTTAACACTACAATGTGAATAACTCCGGAGAGTGTAAATATTACACTGTATAGTGTTATTTACAGTTAACACTACAGGTTGAACAACTCTGGATAGTGTAAATATTACACGGTATAGTGTTATTTATAGTTAACACTACAGTGTCAATAACTCTGTAGGTGTAAATATTACACCTTATAGTGTTATTTATACTTAACACTACAGGTTAAATAACTCTGGATAGTGTAAATACTACACTGTATAGTGTAATTTATACTTAACACTACAATGTGAATAACTCCGGAGTGTGTAAATATTACACTGTATAGTGTTATTTACAGTTAACACTACAGGTTGAACAACTCTGGATAGTGTAAATATTACACGGTATAGTGTTATTTATAGTTAACACTACAGTGTCAATAACTCTGTAGGTGTAAATATTACACCTTATAGTGTTATTTATACTTAACACTACAGGTTAAATAACTCTGGATAGTGTAAATACTACACTGTATAGTGTAATTTATACTTAACACTACAATGTGAATAACTCCGGAGAGTGTAAATATTACACTGTATAGTGTTATTTACAGTTAACACTACAGGTTGAACAACTCTGGATAGTGTAAATATTACACGGTATAGTGTTATTTATAGTTAACACTACAGTGTCAATAACTCTGTAGGTGTAAATATTACACCTTATAGTGTTATTTATACTTAACACTACAGGTTAAATAACTCTGGATAGTGTAAATACTACACTGTATAGTGTAATTTATAGTTAACACTACAGTGTCAATAACTCTGTAGGTGTAAATATTACACCTTATAGTGTTATTTATACTTAACACTACAGGTTACATAACTCTGGATAGTGTAAATATTATTCTCATAAGTGTTGATTATTTACTCCTATGATAACAAAATCAACTCTAATTGAGTTACACTGCATTGTCTCTGAAACCTTGAAAATAAAGTGAAATAACAATAAATCTAAACATGTTTTTCACTTTTTTAAATATACCATAAAAAATCACATCACAAAATAATGAATTTAGCAACTTTATTTTAAAACTGACACTGACCTCTCAGGTCTCCATTACTTTTTTTTGTCAAGCTGAGAAAAAAACAAAATTGACCTCTCAGGTCTCCATAAAATGGCAATATGGAACAATATAAAAGGAGGCATCTACTGTTCCATACTTCACCTGAACATCGTATGGTTTGAAGTAAAACAGCTCATTTATATCCAACACCTTAACAACCTTGTCTGGATGCAGCCTGACCTTAAAGGCATGGTAATGAGGATCAAAACATGTGGTTTCCATCACTTTTCCACAGAGCAACACATTGTCATCTTTCACAGCAATACTCTTGATCTTACAAAACACAGGCATCTCAGACACAACCTCAGTGCAGATAATGAAGTCACGGCGGTACTCTGTACCTTCATATTTAACCCATTTGGCAGAAAAGAAACTGGTTACATCTCCAAATTTAGAACCAATCTCTGGACCTTCTTTAAGATCACCAAGTGCTACCATCTTTCCTGGACCTAACGTTAGTCTTCCCTTGCTAAATGACTCCCGATGCAATGCCATACAACTCTGATGCTTTTTGGCTAATGTCTTTGTTATGTTCTTGAAGCATTTTAATTGCCGCTTGAAGAAATTATGTTTGGCTTCATAACGCATACACCACATGTGCAGAATTGGGCCAATGTTCCTTATACTACGAGGGTAATAGCTCAATTAAGTTCATTTTGTCTTCTTATTTCAAATAAATGTTTTACTTTCTTTTGATCAGACAATGAGATAAAAAGTTGTAGTTTACCTGACAGTTTCGACTGGCAACTGCAGTCTTCCTCAGAAGCGTCACCTGACAGCTTGGATGCATCGTCAGCTGATGTTTAGCAGGCGTGGCCAGCCTGACAGATCTTGATAGATCCGTCAGGCCGGCCACGCCTCTCGCCGTCCGTTGTTCTCTGGAGGAGAGAGTCCCAGGTGTGGGAGAGCATGTATGCTCCTTCGTCCCTGTTGATGGTGCCGTTGGCGGTTGAAATCAGGAGGCGGGCCAACGGCACCATCAACAGGGACGAAGGAGCATACATGCTCTCCCACACCTGGGACTCTCTCCTCCAGAGAACAACGGACGGCGAGAGGCGTGGCGGCCTGGACGGATCTATCAAGATCTGTCAGGCTGGCCACGCCTGCTAAACATCAGCTGACGACGCATCCAAGCTGTCAGGTGACGCTTCTGAGGAAGACTGCAGTTGCCAGTCGAAACTGTCAGGTAAACTACAACTTTTTATCTCATTGTCTGATCAAAAGAAAGTAAAACATTTATACGAGGGTAATGTATCATGAAGTGATGTTTGGGCAAGAGATTGTTTGCAGGAAATAGCTGCTTGAATAGCTGATGGTGATCAATGATTAAATGTTTGAGATAAGTGGTCATGCCTTCCGACAGGACTGGTGAAAATATAATGTTAACAATCTGTAGGAGCAAAAGCAGAAGATGCCAGTACTTATCACCTGTCTGTATTAAATCACCAAAAAGCAATGGCATGTTGCGCAACAAGCACCAAGACTGTATGGCATTCAAACCCAAATCATTACTTCCATCCAGCAACTTTACTCTTGGCGGACGGTTTCGCTGCTGATTGTAACCATAGTCATAGGAGTGTATTCTACCAGCCAATTCTTCAACAGTTAGGAAGTTCTCCTGAATGTACTGCAGTACAAGCTTCACCTCAAACTGAGCAACCCCTTCCAAAATATCATGCATGATATCTACAGAAAAATTGTTGGCTGTGTTGTAGTACTGCAGGGAATTCAACAGGCAACTGTGTTTGACACCATACACATGAGGTAGCGTAGGATCTGTTTGTACAGTTTGACAGTGTTGTGCATGCATTTCAACAGTTCTTAGTACAACTTCCGGATTATCTTCACAGAACACAGTTTGAAAAGAAGCTTTCTCAAGGAGACAGAAACGACAGCAATATCGAGCTGAAAATGACTCTACAAACCCAAACAGACCATGCAAACCAAGATTATCCCCAGTGACCTGAATTATTGTACCATAAATCACATGTTTAAAAATGGGAAAAGTCAGTCCCTCTGTCTCAAGCACTTTAACATCATTGATAAATGGCTCAAGTATAGAATTAAAGCCATAACGCTTGATGTCCTGTGCATGGAAAAGAGCAACCAAATGAATATTAATCAAAGCGGAATTATAGATTGGGGGGAAATTCCTTAAAGTGAAATATATAGCACCTAATTTGTGTATACCCTTTTAGAACCCAGGGATTCGCAGTTTCAAAGTCGTCATAAAAATCTGAATCTGCAAGGAATCTTTTCTATAGAAAATAGGGGACTTTCTTTAAAATAGGTAGCATCTCTCAAGTCTGCAAACACACCTTCCTTGGGCATGTACCTGGGCTTCAACATGTCTTGAACAAGTTCTGAGTTTTGAAAAATAATCTTCAATGTTTCCAAAATAGGAACATAAGCAAACTTATCAGTTACAACAACCTGGTCATATGTCCCAGCAGTTCTGTTTCTTCTGCTGTCAAATCTTGTACCAAGCACCTTTTCAATAGGCTCAACATTTCCCCATCTGTCTCTGAAGTGTTTGTTTCGTTTAGCTTCTGAATTTAAGTATGTGAATGGGTTTTCAACTTTTCGAATGCTAGTTTTATTTTGCTCTTATTTTCTGTGTCCTGTGCAGATAAGCACTGTAAAGCTGCATCTTCCGCCTGACAATGAATCTCAGAGACCACTTCTTCCATGGATGAGACAAAACTATTTACAGTACACTGACTTAATCCAGCTGCCTTGAGTTGGGCGACGGCAGTGGCACACATATCTAGAGTGTTCCTATTAGACTTCCTCATCAGTTCAGATGTTGTGTCCATCTCATCAACAACTGATGTTGTGGCTGTCTCATCTCTATGAGCTATCATCGCCTCTCCTGCACTGCTTACATTATCAGTATCAGCCTGTTCATAAAAATACTCAGTATGTTTGGTGTTTAAATGTTTCCTAAAGCCAGAGAATGTTCCAAACACAGAGCCACATCCAGTCTGAACACATTTAAGGTGAAGATCTTTTCCAGGAAAGTAACCATGAACTAAACGCAAATGCCTAACAAGCATATTTGAACTACTTAACTCAGCCTGACAAACAAAACACTTCATGCTGGAGAATCTTCAAGCACTAATGAAGCAACCTCACCCTAACCTCTGCAACCCGAGGACTCTCCTTGACTTTCCCAACATCAATGTTGTACACAGTGGTCTGAATGAACGTGTACATGTTGCGGAGCATGGGGTTGTATGATGTGCCAAACACAAAATGTGCCTTAAATAGTTCATCAAACGCACCAAGACAAGAGGTCGACCTGCAGGGTATGGCATTCTTGTCAAGGACAATGAAGAACTGGTGGACGGCATTCTTCCTAGCTCCAACAGCCAAGAGATAGGGCTGACTGCTGGTAGTGATGGCGTCGAGATGCTCTTGGATGCTTGTTCCAGACTGAGAAAACAAACATACAAGCAGAGAGGCGATCCAAATTACTTGTCTACTCTGTACCATTATAATCAAAAATATGCATTATACATTAGGAGAGACTATACAAATTACACATCTGTACTATTATAATCAAAAATTTTCATCATACATTACAAAACAATACAAACCTTCTTGAAGACCACAAGATGCTTCTCTGCTTGGGACGCCGACACCTTCCCTGGTTTCCTCCGACCCTGAGCAGAGGGTGGAATCAGGTGCAAAAGGAGGAAGACTGATGAGAGATCACTGTCCCAGCCTGTAACAACACAAGTTTGATGTTAACAAGATTATATGGACCATCAACACAGTTCAGTCCACCTGCAATATCAGCAGCATTTTAACAAAACAAAAAAATACAGCAGTTCTATTTCATAAGCTCTAAAAAATCATTCGACTACAGCTCAGCTCAAACACTTCAGTGCTTTTGAGGTTTTGTTCAAAATACAGTACCAGTCCAAAGTTTGGATGCACTCTCTCATAAAAGTGAACAGGAAGGTAATTTGAGACTGGATGACTATACAAAATTTGTCACAGAAGTCGATGAGTGCAATAAAACAACAGTATGCTTTAAGGCATCTCACCAAAGTCAGCATCCTCTCAGTGCTATCCTCAGGAGGATCCGCTGTCAAGAGGAGTTCTTCAAGCTCACTGGTGGATGGAAGCTTCCGGCATTCTTGGATGATCTTTTTCTTGTATGCGGTCGGCCACTTCTCCAGAAGCTTCCTGATACACCCTCTCCAAACATCAGGACGAAGTCCTGTTCAACCTGGAGTGGACATGTTGGGTGACAATTTCAGGATTTCACAGCGAACCGAAGTACAGGTGCTACTGTAAATGATTAATACAATACTCATATACTGTCTAAACGTCATAACACAAAATAGTGACATAATTACCAAGCCTTTGACGTCTTTGAAACGTGGAAACTCAAACAGTATGTTGCAAGACTGCTGGGGGTCGAGGATCATGTTGCGGCGATAGTCAAAGGTCAGCTTCATCTTGTTCTTGACGATGTCCTCATCCGCTGAATGTTTCATCAGTGAAATCGCTTCCTTGCACTCATCTTCACTCAGGGCAGTCTCTGGAACAAACTGGCACTGTCGTCGGACAGTTGGTCCCCCCAGACATGCCTTCGCCAGATGCTCCTGCAGCTGATGCTGAACAATATTGGAAAATTGTATCAATACTGGTGACAACCATGAACATTTCAAAAACACTTTCTTTGTTCTAATTTTTTAAGAAAAAGGGCATGGATGGACGGGCCTCTCCATTCATAGTGGTGTGCTTTAGTGGCCTACTGTGCGCTGTACGCAGGTGCGTGACTAAATGTCCATAAGTGAGTGAGTGTCATGACTTGTATGCACTGCATACCATGCCCCATGGGAAAAATGCTGTTAACTGTTATCTGGGAAAACATTATGTGCAACAAATGCAATCACTGATCTTGTAACTGGTTTGTTCCCTACATTTTTTCGGTATCATTTCAGGGTTACCTTCAAAGAGTGTTTGTCTGTCTTTAGCACTGCATCCCTGGATGGTTTTAATCCTCCAGGCCAAGTAACCAATGCCACTCTCGCCATCATAATAATGCTCCTTGGAGGGTGAAGGCATAGCAGAAACACATTAAAAGGTGAAAAATATACTGTTAGGATTCAAAATGTATCAATGTTACGGGACATCTGAACATGAGCCGGGACATCTGAACATAAGCGGCCTGACGGGACATGTGGGAATGGACAGCGTAATGCACGCGCGAATCGTAAATTGCCCGTCGTACTGGCGTGTGTGTGCAGTTAAACAAGTATCTAAATGCCGCGAGAGCGGTGTGTACAGGCGTGTGTTTATGGACGATATTAAAGTGAAGATTTGCACATTTCGATCTCCTTGCAGTTAATTATAAAGAGAGTACTACTTAAGTAAAAGTACAGGCGTGTGTTTATGGACGATAGTGACATTTTGTGTGTTATATCTTAACATAGACCCTGCATACAATATTAGATATTTAGATAACCTGCCCTATCAACTGTTTTAAGCAGAATAAACGCATAATAATATTTGACAAGCATTTATTGTTTCAATATGCATGTGGATGTTGTGGTAGAGATGAAGACATC
This sequence comes from Aldrovandia affinis, assembly GCA_029706075.1. Lineage (NCBI taxonomy): Eukaryota > Metazoa > Chordata > Actinopteri > Notacanthiformes > Halosauridae > Aldrovandia > Aldrovandia affinis. The sequence goes on from JAINUG010000004.1 coordinate 13,397,206, forward strand.
GATAGAAAGTTAACTGGTTTACTCTGCTATCGCCGGGCGGACTGTCGTCAGGTAAGGTGCATGACAATGACAGGCGTGCCATGTCTGCATATGTGGGAATTGGTTCATCGCTAGGGATACAAAGGGTACACCAAGTTTGTCTGTCTCCGCGCTCTCAAAACAAAGACTGCGGAAGAGGTGTCCCATCATTTGCTGCATATCTTCAGTGACAAAGGGCACCACCACAGATATTGCAAAGCGATAATGGCAGAGAATTTGCAAACAATGTAATAAAGGAGCTTGTTTCTATGTGGCCAGAATGCAAGCTTGTAGCAGCAGAAATACTACATTGGCCAAACATCTCGCAAGTTGAAAATCAGACTTAATGAACACAGCATTAAACGGGCAGATATCACCTCACCCGTGTACGGCATTTCTATGAACATGGTCACAAAGTAGGGCATCGCAAGTGTATCGTAATTGAAAAGGTATGGCTTAACCGTAGGTTATGAGAACTTACTGTTACAACGTGAATGTTTTTGGATTAATCAGTTAAAGACAATGTTCCCAACTGGCATGAATGAGGAATTTAATATGACCCCGTTCCTTTAAGTGATCACCACCTGTATCCAATTTTTTTGCCAACTATTCAGCTTGATCTGATATATGAACGGTGTAAAAACCTGATGCGCTCAGCGATTGCTATAGCCTAGTTGTTTTGAAATGTATTTAGCCTATTATCTTTTGTATTTTTAATCTTGTATTTAACGGTCTGTGGGTGTTTACTGAATGGACTTGAAGAAACTGCAGACCTACTTACTGCCTTGTTAATGGAATTGTGAGTGTGTGTTCCTGCCACCGATTAGGCTAACTCATCTGCAACACCTGTGAGAACACCAATATCAAGCCAGTCCCACTGCGCGGCATTTAGATACTTGTTTAGCTGCACACACACCACACGCCAGTCACGACGGGCCATTTACGATCGCGTGCTTTACGCTGTCCATTCACACATGTCCCGTCAGGCGGCTTATGTTCAGATGTCCCGGCTCATGTTCAGATGTCCCGGTTCGACGGGTCATCTGAACATGTCCCTGTCCCGGTTTCCCACATGTACCGTAACATCAATATTGCATTTAACATAGCCACAACCATTACTGTGTGCAACTCACATAGCCATTCTTTGAGTGAGGGTCACTTAGGTAGGGAATAAGCTCACAATTCCTCTGGCATACGTTTCCCTCAGGTGTCTGGGTGGTGATGTACTGTGAGATTAAAGAAGAAATTATTTCTCAGTCATGTGTCTTTGTGAAAGATTATTGCTCCCAATGAGCAGGCTGGCACCTTAAATGGCAGCTAGCCACCATTGGTGTGTGAATGTGTGTATGAATGGCTGAATGAAAAGCCCTTGCAGTGCTTCGGATGAAAGTGCAAGTGCAGTCCATTTAACACATTTGATTTAGATTTCAAATCAAGCTAGATTGAGAACACAAGGACCAGCTAAAACCAATTAGTAAATTACCCATTATTTTCTGTCAGGTCAGCAGCCAGTATGTTCACCATTTTCCTTCTGCTTTCATCCACCAAGGACTTGGTTCGATTGTACTCATTTATAATGCGCTCTCCACCAGGCTTCTTGGTAAGAATGGATTCCACCAACTTAAAAACAGAATACAAAATAATGCATGTTAGGATTATATACATTATCCACTGCAAATCAAAGTTAACTTCAATGCTGGAAATAATACTCAGGAATAAATTGTGTCACAAAAAGCATGTGTGTTTGCGTATCAGCTCTTACATGCTTAGCTTCTGCATCCAGCCTCTGGCGTTTTCTGGGAGGGCTATCGACGATGTCTGTATCGTGCGAGTCAGACGTATCAAGGGATGATGGTTTGGACTGCTCAGGAGAAGCTCCCATGAAGCCACACTCTAATTCTGATTGGAGAAGTACAGTTACCTCATGAACTCATCCTTTATGTAGTGAATGTAGTTTCACATAACACGTAATATATCCATCCATCCATTAAATAAAATTACAAGTTTAACTGAAAGTCAAACCTGTGTCATATTTGATGGTTAGCACCCCATATGAGGCATCCTTCACGATCTCCTCAAAAACATCCTCATCCAACTCAGTCCCTGAGCTGTCTACAACCTTGACACCTTCAGTTACAGCTGGGACACCAAACCTTGCAAACGCTAGGAAACCGGCAGGAGGGAACATAGAAGACATGTATATTTATAAGAAAAAAGTTGAGGATGACATGAGGTTCAAAACTAACATTTTCCACTGGCGGCGCTGGCGCTACCAACTTTTTCAGTTGGTAGCGCCAGCACAGATTTGGTAGCACACTTTTCCCATAGGCTAACTCGCATTCCATGCAGAAGAGGCTGATGACTACCCGTCTTAAATTCGATTTTCTTCAATTGATCCAAGATAGATTGTGACTTGAGAGAAATAAAGTACAAAAATTATGTTATTCTTTTGAAACACTGACACTTCTCTACTGTACTTTTAAAACATTACACATTATAAATCGTGCAATAATATGTGATGTACAGTACAGAAAAACATGTATAAAAGAAACAAAACAGTCACATATATTGGACATCAGCTCTTTGGCCTGGTCCTTCGGCACTGGGAGAACCAGTGCTGAACACTCTCCTTACTTGAGAGAAATAAAGTGCAAAATTATTTAGCATTCATCCGGTGCTGAACACTCTCCTTACTTGAGAGAAATAAAGTGCAAAATTATTTAACATTCATCCAGTGCTGAACACTCTCCTTACTTGAGAGAAATAAAGTGCAAAATTATTTAACATTCAATTTTTTCTGAAGAAACACTGAACTGTTTTCTTTATACTGTACTCTTAAATTAGTTAAAATCAGCGGGACAAGCCGATCAGATTTCCAGAGCGACTTTACAAACACACCCTTATGAACAGCGTGCTATGCGTATAGATACACACGGGCGGAAGTGATCTTTGAAACAGCGACCCCACAGAGGGGTAAAGTATGGATAGGGTACTGCAGTTGCCAATGCAATCCTATGAGTTTTCCTAAAAACACCCTGTTTTCACCGGTTTACCACTGAGGCTGTAGTTATTTTTATTGTGTTCTAATAAAGTTTTCCATATCTTTGGTTTGTCGTTTTTAATGAAAAATAGCTGTCATTTCAATAGACAACCCACAATAAATATAAAATCACTCCATCTGTGTCTCGAAATCGTTAGCATTCGTGAGATAAGAAGTTAAGCTGAAGCATTATATGGCAGGTAGAGACTGTATGTAAGCCTGTGACATGTTAAAAATACAGACTGTTCAAAACAAAGTCGATAAAAAAAATATATATAAAAATATGGTGACGTTAGTGAAATCGACTCCTTTGATCTGTCTGTAATGATCTCTTAGCATTTCAGGTAACCCATTCGAGTGGGAAAATAAATATAATACACATCATCTAATGAGATAACAAAAAAGTATGCTAATAAGGAGACAACATACATTTGAAAACATATTTTATTGCAATAAATATCGTCCCCAGTTCATGTCGGATGATCTCAAAAGTTGGCTAACTACAGCTGAATTCTCATAGGATTGCATTGGCAACTGCAGTACCCTATCCATACTTTACCCCTCTGTGGGGTCGCTGTTTCAGATTTTCACCAAAAATCACTTCCGCCCGTGTGTATCTATCGGAGAAGGTGCGTTCGTAAAGTCGCTCTTGAAATCTAACACCACAATAGGCATTCGGTTCCACGTGTGCCGATCCGATTTCAGAGCGACTTTACGAACGCATCGTAAACGGAATGAAGAGCGCTCCGCATCGTGAAGAGACCAGCCATCTTCGACAGAGTATCACCTGCCACGGGTGAACTTGGGAACTGTAAGCCCGAAGTGTTTCCGGATTTTAGCATAGGACTGTTCCAGTTACGGGCCCCGACGAAAGGTTTTACCGTTTGTTATTTTGTTCCTTTGGGGAGTTGTGCACAACTGGGGTTGCAGCGCTGCCGAATACTGTTGTGAAGTTCATGTCTGTACTTATTAATATGTATCGAGTAATTCGAGTGATCTTAATGATGGCAAATATTGTCGTTATACGCCTAAGTTTTTAAATACAATACAGTTATATAAAATTGAACCGTCTTGTGTCTGCTTGATTGATTTCACAACTACACAGTCTTATAATATCATATCTGACCCTGAGGTAAATTCTACTTGTATCAACGAAGGGTTACATAGAAATTCTATAGTCAGAATGACTCGTAATACACTTTCCGAAGTACCTTAACCTAACTAAACATTTATTATAACATTTCCAAGGTACTTCAACCTAGGTGGACATTCATTAAACAAACCCACAGTGTATCAAGAGATAACATTTGTGTTTGGTGGCTAATGCTATCTGCACATGGCATGATAAAAACTCAGCCATAAACCAGACTCTCACTCAAAGTTGCAAGTATATCCATGAATAACAATACTTCATAATTTACTTGCGGAGAGTTTAAAGTTATCATATTAACCCAGGTCCCAATGCCTACACTTGCTTACCTGATATGGAACCGCTCAGCTCCCGCTTACAGTCAGAATGACTAGACTGCCAGCTGGCGGGATATGCTATGCTGAAAACCCGCCCACGACTGACCTTTATCGTTGACCTTTTCCTTCCCGCCCTTTTACTAGGGCCGTACCAACTAAGCAGACAATTGGACCGAACCACTTCCATAGAATAGGGGGGTTACATTCTCCCCTACTTAAAACAGGTCGTCCTCGACCTCTAATTGAAGGGACATAACCTGGCCAATAGGATACCTGACCAAAGGTTCATCCTATACATTGCCTGAGAAGTTTGCTTACTGCTTTGTATTGCTCCTGAAACATAAGATTCTGTTATCGAACAGGGCGCAACTCGTGTTTGAGAGCGTACAGAAACAGATATCGGCGCCTATGCGTCCCATAATTTTCAGTATCCCAGAATACTATCCCAGAACAGAATAAAGAATTAGCTACTGTTAAATATGGCATTATTGTGCATTGTTCAATTTCTTACCTGCATCCAAGAACTCTGTTAGATTAGCTGGCTCAGCTACTCTAACAAATCTCTGGACATCGCCCAGTTTTGCTTTCAGGAGCATGCTTGCAGCGAATCTACAGACAGCATAAGCACATTCATGTTGCACATTATTACTACAATTAACAAGAACAAAATGTGTATAGTAATAATTACATGCATTTCAACCTAACAGCTTTACAGCAAAGGCCAACTTTGTTGGATTGCAGATAACTAATGGTAGCCAAGCTAACATTGACAGCTAACCTTGAGCCATGTGCTCCAGTTAGGTATCTGTTATGGCAGTTATGGAAGTTATGGAATAATCCTCATCACGTTGACAACACGGATTTCCAACGACATTAACGTCACGACTGTGGTGGGGCTTGCACTTGCTAGCTAATGGCTAGCACTAGCTCGACCGCCAGCCAGCCAGCCAGCTAGATAGCGTTAGCTTTAGTGTAGCTAGCTAGCCAGCCAGCTTAACCTCTTACATGTTTTTATCAAAAACGCCCAAAAACGACATACCCAAAAGTAAATTAAAGCTGCTCTTCAACCGCTTGCAGTATATGCATGGTTTTGGTCTCATTCAAAAGATAACACTCTGAATTTTTGAATTGCAAGACAAATCGGAGCACACGAAAAACATTACCCAAATTTACGACCTGCATCATTTCTCTGCATCATTTAGCTAACTTAAATGATATGAATATGAAACAATTCTATGCTGTTTCTGTAGTTACCAAATAATTGATGTAATGGGCAAATTTTGCATACCTCAGTCTCCTGATGCGAAGAAAGCATGGATCTCTGGAAGAAAGTGGCGGGATGAAAATTGTGGTCCGTTTGTGGGGAAGTTGCGTGGAGGAGGTGGGCGGAGCTTTCTAGAGTTCTTCTGACACCACCTGTTAACTCTGAGTATTTTCACCAACACTGGGGGCGTTTTACTCAGATGTTGTTGGAATAACTCAAAAAGAGTCAACATACTTTGACACTGCAGATTTGACACTAGGGAATTTACTGTGTACCGTGATCAGATGCACATGTGTGCAGACCCCAGGGAATCCACATTGCGTATAAAAATCCTGTTTAGTTCTCTGCTGGCTGTCGGGTGTATGAAAAGTAATACAATAATTTGCATCTTGGACAAGACTGGAAGAAACTGCATGTACAGCCAAACTGATAGCCGTCTGGCAAACACCGGCTACCAAACCCAGGGTATCGCTCACGGTATCGCCTTCGCATATCGCCTATCGCATTTTATGTAGTGCAAATGGAAAGAATAAAACCCTTTCACATAAGAAAAACAATGTGCATACAAACATATTTATTTAACAGGTGTATCTTACTGAACGTTGGCGAAGGATTTCCGTGCATTGAATAACCACAAGCTGTGGTGAAATAGTTTTTAGCTTAATTTATTACGCTTGCAAGTTACCCATGGATTGGACAATTTGCCTCAACGTGGGGGGATATTCACAATAACCACAAAACAGGGACGTGCAGTCAGGGGAGACAGAGCCTCAGCTGTCATACTCCAATGAAAATAGCTGCTACGAAAAGTTAAAAAACATAATAATAAAATAAAACAAATATTAAGATTTCTCCACGGATCTGTGTTATAAATTTCATTTCTGTATGATTCCAATCATTTTTTATAGTCAAAATCGCAAAATTTGCGGAGCTCAGCTACAGGGAGATACGAGAGGTGCGGCAGCGACTAGCCCTGCCTGCCCTCTGACTGCGCAACCCCGAAACTGGTTGGAGCACGGGAAATAAGCGCGTGCCTGTTACTATCTCTCTGTATGTCATCAATGTAATGTTTGTAGACCCCTTCATTACATGTCCTCGCCTTCCATAGCCTAGGTAACTTATTTTACGTATGTGGGGGCGATCTTGAGCCCACGTAATTGGTGACGCTCGCCATCTCTCTAGTTAGCTAGCTCTAGCAAAAAAATTACAGCTGCTGCAAAAAAATGCACTGCGGTTACAACTCCCCATAGTTTTATTACTCTCGTTTCGTTCATCCTGAATATCTATACATCATATGGGCTGCAAAAATGGAAAACGTTATATCTAACCTTACATTTTTTAATTTTAATCAAAACAGAGTGATAAACAATGGAAGACTAATGCCTGAGTTTAAGGACCTACTTCAAACTAACGGACATAAAACCACACAGTCGTTTCAAATAGAGTGGTACCAACGAAAAGACACTGCTTTCCCTGGCTTTTGTTCGCCACTTCCGACAACGTTTGGACTTGAAAAATCTACCAAGAATACAGAACGATCGAAGCAGTCAGTGATGTAATTAGAAATGATATCAGAGAGGAGATTAATGCAGCCCCATTTGTTGCAGTCGAAGTAGACGACACAACGGATGTCACAAACAAAGCCAGAGTCTCTGTAATTTTGCGTTATGTGGCTAAAACTGAGGTGACTTGTGAGGTGAGGGAGGGGGTCGTTCTTGGGATTTGAGGATGTGAGTGATGACAGACGAGCACCGGCTGTTGCTGATTATGTTTTGGGAGTGTTGGGTAAATACAAGTGCGTTGAATTTACTGTGACTTCATTTACAAGTAAAGTTAAGACTATGTAATACATATTTTCATTTGTGTTGAATGAGTATCAATAGTGGAACTGCATTGGCAAATAAAACGTGAATCGAATAGGCCTACGTAACTTACCTGTATGCGTGTTTTGTAAAGGACGCTGATATGAAATATGAAACATACGGTCGCCTAACCAATAGTCATTGCCCAACCTGCCAATTGACTGGTGAATTGAAGCTGCCTCTATCGGGTTCACGTGTGTGTAGGCCTAAATCTGGCTCTTACTATCCAGTGCCTCCCCAGCCATTGACCTCACCGCACATCACTGCCACAAAACATTATCATGTGATTTCAGATAACCTTATGTTCATATGTGCGCTTGCACTTGTACAGTCTTTGAATTGTTTTTGCAATTGGCCTATTCAAGCCTGTTAGTATAGAACCTCCCTACGCACTTTACTGTCTCAGTAAAAACTTTGTCATTTGCCTATTCAAGGCTTGGAGGCAAATTTATTTTAAAAAATTCTGTTTCAGAAAAACCAAGCCATTGGCCTTTTCACCAATTTGAGACTCTTTTTTCAATTCACTTGTTAAGTCTTAGAAATGTTTTTGCCATTGGCCTTTTTCACCAAATTGAGGCTATGTTTTTTCAATTCACTTGTACAGTCTTTGAATTTTTTTTGCAATTGGCCTATTCAAGTCTGTTAGAATAGAACCTCCCTACGCACTTTACTGTCTCAGTAAAAACTTTGTCATTTGCCTATTCAAGGCTTGGAGGCAAATTTATTTAAAAATATTCTGTTTCAGAAAAACCAAGCCATTGGCCTTTTCACCAATTTGAGACTCTTTTTCAATTCACTTGTTCAGTCTTAGAAGAAGATTTGCCATTGGCCTTTTTCACCAAATTGAGGCTATGTTTTTTCAATTCACTTGTACAGTCTTTGAATTTTTTTGCAATTGGCCTATTCAAGTCTGTTAGTATAGAACCTCCCTACGCACTTTACTGTCTCAGTAAAAACTTTGTCATTTGCCTATTCAAGGCTTGAGGCAAATTTATTTTAAAAATTCTGTTTCAGAAAACCAAGCCATTGGCCTTTTCACCAATTTGAGACTCTTTTTTCAATTCACTTGTTCAGTCTTAGAAGAAAATTTGCCATTGGCCTTTTTCACCAAATTGAGGCTATGTTTTTTCAATTCACTTGTACAGTCTTTGAATTTTTTTTGCAATTGGCCTATTCAAGTCTGTTAGTATAGAACCTCCCTACGCACTTTACTGTCTCAGTAAAAACTTTGTCATTTGCCTATTCAAGGCTTGGAGGCAAATTTATTTAAAAAATTCTGTTTCAGAAAACCAAGCCATTGGCCTTTTCACCAATTTGAGACTCTTTTTTCAATTCACTTGTTCAGTCTTAGAAGAAAATTTGCCATTGGCCTTTTTCACCAAATTGAGGCTATGTTTTTTCAATTCACTTGTACAGTCTTTGAATTTTTTTGCAATTGGCCTATTCAAGTCTGTTAGTATAGAACCTCCCTACGCACTTTACTGTCTCAGTAAAAACTTTGTCATTTGCCTATTCAAGGCTTGGAGGCAAATTTATTTTTAAAAATTCTGTTTCAGAAAACCAAGCCATTGGCCTTTTCACCAATTTGAGACTCTTTTTTCAATTCACTTGTTCAGTCTTAGAAGAAAATTTGCCATTGGCTTTTCACCAAATTGAGGCTATGTTTTTTCAATTCACTTGTACAGTCTTTGAATTTTTTTGCAATTGGCCTATTCAAGTCTGTTAGTATAGAACCTCCCTACGCACTTTACTGTCTCAGTAAAAACTTTGTCATTTGCCTATTCAAGGCTTGGAGGCAAATTTATTTTAAAAATTCTGTTTCAGAAAACCAAGCCATTGGCCTTTTCACCAATTTGAGACTCTTTTTTCAATTCACTTGTTCAGTCTTAGAAGAAAATTTGCCATTGGCCTTTTTCACCAAATTGAGGCTATGTTTTTTCAATTCACTTGTACAGTCTTTGAATTTTTTTTGCAATTGGCCTATTCAAGTCTGTTAGTATAGAACCTCCCTACGCACTTTACTGTCTCAGTAAAAACTTTGTCATTTGCCTATTCAAGGCTTGAGGCAAATTTATTTTAAAAATTCTGTTTCAGAAAACCAAGCCATTGGCCTTTTCACCAATTTGAGACTCTTTTTTCAATTCACTTGTTCAGTCTTAGAAGAAAATTTGCCATTGGCCTTTTTCACCAAATTGAGGCTATGTTTTTTCAATTCACTTGTACAGTCTTTGAATTTTTTTTGCAATTGGCCTATTCAAGTCTGTTAGTATAGAACCTCCCTACGCACTTTACTGTCTCAGTAAAAACTTTGTCATTTGCCTATTCAAGGCTTGAGGCAAATTTATTTAAAAATTCTGTTTCAGAAAACCAAGCCATTGGCCTTTTCACCAATTTGAGACTCTTTTTTCAATTCACTTGTTCAGTCTTAGAAGAAAATTTGCCATTGGCCTTTTTCACCAAATTGAGGCTATGTTTTTTCAATTCACTTGTACAGTCTTTTGAATTTTTTTGCAATTGGCCTATTCAAGTCTGTTAGTATAGAACCTCCCTACGCACTTTACTGTCTCAGTAAAAACTTTGTCATTTGCCTATTCAAGGCTTTGAGGCAAATTTATTTAAAAATTCTGTTTCAGAAAACCAAGCCATTGGCCTTTTCACCAATTTGAGACTCTTTTTTCAATTCACTTGTTCAGTCTTAGAAGAAAATTTGCCATTGGCCTTTTTCACCAAATTGAGGCTATGTTTTTTCAATTCACTTGTACAGTCTTTGAATTTTTTTTTGCAATTGGCCTATTCAAGTCTGTTAGTATAGAACCTCCCTACGCACTTTACTGTCTCAGTAAAAACTTTGTCATTTGCCTATTCAAGGCTTGAGGCAAATTTATTTAAAAATTCTGTTTCAGAAAACCAAGCCATTGGCCTTTTCACCAATTTGAGACTCTTTTTTCAATTCACTTGTTCAGTCTTAGAAGAAAATTTGCCATTGGCCTTTTTCACCAAATTGAGGCTATGTTTTTTCAATTCACTTGTACAGTCTTTGAATTTTTTTGCAATTGGCCTATTCAAGTCTGGTCATTTGCCTATTCAAGGCTTGGAGGCAAATTTATTTTAAAAAATTCTGTTTCAGAAAACCAAGCCATTGGCCTTTTCACCAATTTGAGACTCTTTTTCAATTCACTTGTTCAGTCTTAGAAGAAAATTTGCCATTGGCCTTTTTCACCAAATTGAGGCTATGTTTTTTCAATTCACTTGTACAGTCTTTGAATTTTTTTGCAATTGGCCTATTCAAGTCTGTTAGTATAGAACCTCCCTACGCACTTTACTGTCTCAGTAAAAACTTTGTCATTTGCCTATTCAAGGCTTGGAGGCAAATTTATTTAAAAAAATTGTTTCAGAAAACCAAGCCATTGGCCTTTTCACCAATTTGAGACTCTTTTTCAATTCACTTGTTCAGTCTTAGAAGAAAATTTGCCATTGGCCTTTTTCACCAAATTGAGGCTATGTTTTTTCAATTCACTTGTACAGTCTTTGAATTTTTTTGCAATTGGCCTATTCAAGTCTGTTAGTATAGAACCTCCTACGCACTTTACTGTCTCAGTAAAAACTTTGTCATTTGCCTATTCAAGGCTTGGAGGCAAATTTATTTAAAAATATTCTGTTTCAGAAAACCAAGCCATTGGCCTTTTCACCAATTTGAGACTCTTTTTTCAATTCACTTGTTCAGTCTTAGAAGATTTGCCATTGGCCTTTTCACCAAATTGAGGCTATGTTTTTTCAATTCACTTGTACAGTCTTTGAATTGTTTTTGCAATTGGCCTATTCAAGCCTGTTAGTATAGAACCTCCCTACGCACTTTACTGTCTCAGTAAAAACTTTGTCATTTGCCTATTCAAGGCTTGAGGCAAATTTATTAAAAATTCTGTTTCAGAAAAACCAAGCCATTGGCCTTTTCACCAATTTGAGACTCTTTTTCAATTCACTTGTTCAGTCTTAGAAGAAAATTTGCCATTGGCCTTTTTTCACCAAATTGAGGATATGTTTTTTCAATTCACTTGAACAGTCTTTGAATTTTTTTTCAATTGGCCTATTCAAGTCTGTTAGTATAGAACCTCCCTACGCACTTTACTGTCTCAGTAAAAACTTTGTCATTTGCCTATTCAAGGCTTGGAGGCAAATTTATTTAAAAAATTCTGTTTCAGAAAACCAAGCCATTGGCCTTTTCACCAATTTGAGACTCTTTTTTCAATTCACTTGTTCAGTCTTAGAAGAAGATTTGCCATTGGCCTTTTTCACCAAATTGAGGCTATGTTTTTCAATTCACTTGTACAGTCTTTGAATTGCTTTTGCAATTGGCCTATTCAAGCCTGTTAGTATAGAACCTCCTACGCACTTTACTGTCTCAGTAAAAACTTTGTCATTTGCCTATT
>JAINUG010000040.1:0-72300 GCA_029706075.1 Aldrovandia affinis
GTGGAAAAAGCATCTCCCATAAGTGTTCAATTGAGTTGAGATCTGGTGACTGAGACGGCCATGGCATATCGTTTACATCGTTTTCATGCCCATCAAACCATTCAGTAACCGCTCTTGCCCTGTGCATGGGAGCATGGCCATCCTGGATCCTGGAGATCACTCCCATCAGGATAGAAATGCTTCACCATGGGATCACTCAGAATGACTTTGTATTTATTGCCATTTACCATGCCCTCTAAGCGGTTGAGTGGACTTAAACCATACATAATACAGATCACACAATAAAACATCTGCCAGAACCCTTCATTTATTCAACTGTTTACTTTATTTTGGCAGTTACCTGTATTTTGCCTAACTATTATGAATATTACATTTAATAATGGCCCTCTGTGATAACTGGCAGGAGAGGTCCAGTCTGTAAATGATGAACCAATTATTTTTGGACTTTTAGAAGAATATTTTTGGGCAAACACTATTATTTTTAAACATTGCTTGTCTTGTTAACAGTTCTACAGTTGTTATATCAATGTTGTTTTTCAAAGACACAGTTTTCTGAGTAGGTTTACGGCCACAACTTACTTCACAACTTGTTTCCTCGCGTTTTCCCTTCCCTTTTCCTTGTGTTCCAGTTTTCCACTGTCAGTCTCGTGTTTGTGTGTGTGATGTGGGTGCGGCTTCCCTCCTCGGCATTCTCCGGCTCCCTCCTGATTTCCTGATCCAATACACCTGCGCTGTCTACTCACCTGCCATCAATTATCATCAGCCCTGCAGTGTATATAAAGGAAAAGGAACATTGGTTAGGTTAGTTGAACGGTGGTTTGAATCCCCCCTTTGAATCCTGACATTTCCAAAATAGATGCCCAACATCAAGATCATGTGTCCTGGTTCCATCCAACAAGAATCACATATGACATTCTGTGCACCAAAACAGTGGCCTGTCATCACATTTACTGAGAAAGAAGAAGCTCTTAATAATGTGCGGTTGTTGCAGTAAGTGACTCTACAGACTTCAAGTGCATTGTGAACATGCTGCTCTGGTATAATTTAATGGCATGGCATGATTTGATGGCAGGGACACTGGCCTAAGGATCATTGCATGCTGAAACCTTTGGGCCAAATACCTTTTTTAATAAACCGCACTCACTACATTTAATCTAACACCATTTTCAAGGAACCACCTGTGCCTTCCAACACCCCTCATTCTGTACCACCTCAAATGGCCCACAGGTGCATTTCACCACCCCACTCCTCCTCTGGCCCACAGCAGACATGTCACAGGCCACACTCTGCCTCCCAGTAGAAGGGACATTCTCCAGGTACCCTCAGAAGGAATGCCCTGTCTGTTCCAACCCATCCCCATCCTCACCCGCCCCACAGCAGCTACCTCAAGGCCCCCCAGACCCAGCCTCTCTCCCCCCACCTCACCCAAACAACAGCCCCCAACATCAACCCAACCCATCCCCGAAACCCTTTGAGAACTCACAGTACTCCCTAAGCCTGAACATGTCACAAGTAGCATGATCTACCTCCCGGTGCATTTTTCATAAAGATTGGAATTTTGTCAGTGCTGTCACTGGTTTCAAGCCTCTTGCTCAGAAACACCAATATTTATAATTGAAATACGTAGTCATTGTTGGGTCCACAGTCATGAGTCTTTGTTGGGAAAATCCAGGGTGATGGGGGTGGCATGCACTGATGACTTGGTAAGGGTTGCTTGGAAAGAGAGAGAGAGAGAGAGAGAGAGAGAGAGAGAGAGAGAGAGAGAGATGAAGAGTGTTTCTTCATCAGGCCTCATAAATATGTTGAATGGCTGAGCCTTCCATTCATGAGAGTTGTGTTCTGTGGAGAAATTGTCTCACCTCTGTGTGAAAACCTTGAGGCAAGTTTTTGTCTATTGTCAGGTGTTTCATATTTCACGTGCACCCAGCACTGGTCTAGAACACTAAATATATAATTAGATAAGTGGTACCTAGTTTTGCCTTGGAATGCTGTGTTATTACAGTCAGGGAATATCTGTTTGAGGACTGCCAACAGGTCAACAAGGAAGGAGTTCCACAATATGATTACAGGAAAAGGGTGGCTTACTGATAACCTTCCTCTAAATGGCTAATGTGTATTGAGAATGCTTTTTAACTCCTTCTGCTCCACCCCCCTTTTCCCCAACATTCTATCCCAGTGCATATACAGTACATATACACTACCGGTCAAAAGTTTGAGTACACCTGCTGGAAACTAGGTTTATCTCATAATTGACAATGCTTTACACCGTATACATTTCTGTAAATACTTTAAAATGACAAAAAACACATGTAACAATGAACAAAATGAACATCAAAGAAATGTTCAAGAAAATTATATTGAAAATTGAATCTTGGATTCCTCAAAATAGCCACCCTTTGCTGCGATAACAGCCTCACAAACACGGGCCATTCGGTTAATAAGTTTCAGCAGGAAATCACCCAATATGTCTTCCCAGCTCTCCTGCAGCAATTCCCAGAGAAACTTGTGGGTTGCTTTGCTTGGACTCTTCTGTCCAGTTTGTCGCATACAATTTCTATGGGATTGAGGTCTGGACACTGGGCAGGCCAGGTCATCAGTTTGAGTTGTCCCTCACGTTCCTCCTTCACCAGGTAGTTCTTGCACAACTTCAAGGTGTGTTTCGGGTCGTTATCTTGCTGAAGAATGAAGGAGTGCCCGATTAGCCATAGTCCAGATGGAAGGTGTACTCAACTTTTGACCGTTAGTATATTTGTATAAATTAAATCCCCTTTTAACTTTTCAAGTATGAGGGGCACATGAATTAAATTGGTATCAAATGAAAAGGGGGAATTGAGAGATTGTGTGATAGCATCCTAGTCTGAGTATAAATTTCAAAAATATGTCAATAATAATATGGATACCGAAGCTATATAACACCTCGATTTGTGTCTATGCAATGTCATGAACTCCTATAAAAAATTTGGAGGAGATAGAACAAATTACTCAAAAGCTGCAAGAGCTTTTGTAATAATAGACTCGGGCGTTTTAATCTCACTGCCAGTTCACAGAAAAATAAAAAAATGCCCTACCGCTTGGGGGGATTGGTTGTTCGATGACGCATGGGTACGTAACATTCACGTGTCATAGTGTGAGCCGAATTCAGTTGCAGCCCGAAGTAGCTAGCTAGCTAGCTAGTCATCTTCCATCAAAGAAGTGGCACAATATGGACAAATTTGTTTGGACACAATTTGGACAAATTATTATTCTATTGTTGAAAGTGGCGATGGCAAGCCTATGTGCCTTATCTGCAATTAATTTCCAACCTTGCAGCGCATATATAATCTCAACAAAGACAATTTCAACTTAAAAAAGGCAAGTCATTCACATATACATGAATATACTCTCTGTACATCTGTAAAATACAATTCCTAAATTCACTCTACATATCACATTATTGATATCAAAATGATGCTAAGTTACAACTAAACTTTCATCATTATATTTCACAGAAACTAAACAAGCATTGTTCCAAGGTAATGCTTCCCATATTTTCTTACATCCCTTCAGGTAATTTGGCCCTGTGTTTCTTCTTGTCATCTAATGTCTCATTAGGTTTATGCAATGTCACATTGTATATAAAATCATTTGTATTATCTGTTTCATATTTGATATTACAACCTTAGTCCTAAAACATGACATACAATACTGACACGGACATTACTTAACAGGAACACCATCACATATGAACACATACTTCATATATCCTAAATGTGAAGAATTACAGATACTTTCCAGTTCCAAACTATACTATGAGCAAAAGACCAACGATTGAGAACAACACATTATTGTTATTAGCACATGTACGAAACACAGGTGTTGCGCACTGTTAATTATGCAGAAAATTGTGTCTACAATTTTTTGATGATGATGACAAAGATGAGAAGGTGGTGAAAATGGCCTAATGGGATGATGAAGATGACGAATGAATTGTACATTTTTACTGAAGAAACTATGACAAGATAAAAATGTCCTGGAAAATGTGTGGTTGCAATGTTGAAAAAGTTTGCAAAAAAAGCTTTATGTAGTCAGATATCAGATGTTTTGGTCATATGTTATGAAGGGTGGCAGTATCGTATAATTCTTAGGGAACTGGAATTGAAACTCAGAGGTTGCTGGTTCAATTCTCAGGTGGAGCACTGCCGTTGTACCCTTGAGCAAGGTACTTGAATTAACCTTAACCTTCAGTAAAATATCCAGCTGTATAAATGTATTGTATGTAAACTGTGCTAGTTGCTCTGGATAAGGGGTTTGACACCCCTGTTCTATGGCATCACATGTGCACATCCTTATGAAATCTAAAATAACAATTTCACCTGCTGTGTGGCAAATGGAAACTATGAACAGATTAATTGGAAACTAACTGTGCCATTTTGGGAGGTCATCTGTATAGGAATGATGAGTTATTAGACAGTAAGTCTTTGATATATTGTCAGCAAAAAGTGTCTCTTCTATTCAATGAGCTTCCTGACTTCCTTGCTGGTGGAGAATTAATCATTTTAGACTCTTTACCAACTCGCTGTGGACCGCTGTGTGTAATAAACTTGCATTTCAAGTCAGACTGCTGAGTCTCCTGGTCGTCTCTTCGGAAGAAGCTAACAAAGTAGATATTGACCAATGGGGAGAATTAATCATTTAGGGCATGCAGCATTTTTGATGATGTAATTGGCAGGAACATTAAGAAGGAGAAGATAAAGAAGGAAAAAACACAAAATAACCAATGTTTGGTGCTTTATTGTGTGGCAGTATGAAGGAGGTCAGAAGGTACAGAAGTTAATGTTTTTAAGGACTGAGAGCCTGTGGTCATTTTAGTTGTTTCTGTGGGAGACCCTGTAAAGTGCCAACCTCTCAGTGCTGTATAAGTATGAGGCATGCCCTGCAAACCCATAACTTAGCAGATGATAACAGATAACAGAAAATATAGAGAAAATGTGCTTATTTTAAACATTTTATTTGATTAATTAAATGCAATTTTTGGAAGACAATATTTATACCCTCTTAATAATACATTTTACATCAAACAAAAAAAGATTATTCATATAGGTTACAGTTTTTTTAGCAAACATTCATTTAGCATATAGTATTTACATAATGTACAATATTTTAAAAACGTAATATTGTTATAGATCAACAAAAATCCTTTCTGAATGTACAGTAAATGTTCAAGGTTAAATCACTGCCTATCACAAAATACGGGATTCATTGTCAACTTTACATTCAGCATTTCAAGGTCATACATCTTCAAGTGGCATTTCTACATTAAAAGGTGAATTATTATGGACCTCTCACCTTTTCACAGGGAATATAATCATCCCTTCAGCTTGGCTCATTAAGCCTTCAATGTTGTGTGCATGTAGCTTAATTCATCTTTTTGATAGAAAGCATAATATTGATAGGTGTTTTGGTGAAGACTGCTTGAGAAAGGAAAACACACTGGAAAGACATGTCACAGGCATCACTCCCTCTGTCCGGAGCCACATCAGCACGTGCGCTTAGATCTCACACCTCTCCCATTCATAGAACCCTTAGAACTATATTCTATATTCATTTGCTCATTCATCTATTTTATTGCAATATTAACTAGTACAAACCTACTGTCAATTATTTATGCATCTCATTTAATTTACTTGAATAGAAGCTCTATCTAGAAGCCATTTTGTACTCTGTTCTAGTGCTTGTAATTACCCCTTTCGTTTGTACTTGGTGTTGTTTGCCATCATGGCTTTGGACAAAAGTGTCTGCCAAATGAATACATGTCAAATGTAGATGGAAGTTAGTGAACATGTGCAGAGAGATGGAGGCTGTGGTCAGAGATGGAAAATGTGTAGTAAACTGTGGTGTTGCTGTTGATGCAACATTGATGCTTATGTCTCTCCCTGCTGATCTGGACCAGTCACTGTAGCTGCATGAGAAGCGGGCTGCAGTTCCCCAGCTGCTCCAGCCTCTCCACCATCTCCACCAGGTCCTCCACCTTCCCTTGGGGCAAAACGGCGCCCGCGTTGCTGCAGAACTTCCTCCGGAGGCTGTCGTCGGTGAGTGGATTGCGCCAGTGGCCGTAGAAGGTGTCACAGCGGCCTCGGAGCTTGTCCCCGCCCACAAGGGTCACCTGCACCTCCGCGTACATGCGGTCGAAGTTGGCAGGGTTGTCGTGGGGGTGCTCCACTCGCACGCGGGACAGCAGGGCGTGCAACTCGGGCCGCTGGAGCGCGGTGGGGAAGAAGGACTGCACTGTCACCTTGCCGTCCAGCAGGGCGCTGCAAGCGTTGAACTGGAAGGAGTGGCGGGCCTCATGCTCTGACTCCGGGAAAGGCCTGTCGATATACTTGGAACGCGGCACCCTCAGCAGGACCTCGCTGATGAGGCCCGGGGAGAAAGCTCCGCCCCCAGCCAGCAGCTTGTGCACGGACGCTGCGGCATCCACCACCCAGTGCATGCCCAGGTGGGCAGGGAAGCGCTTGAAGCCTATGTCCTGCTCCTCCAGGAGGAAGCGGGGATCCGCCTCCTCAGGGGAGGGCAGTGGCCGGGGGGCGTAGTCCTCGTAGAAGGCGCTGAAGCCTGCCACGCCCGGCACGGCATCCAGCACCAGGGGGCTGGCCTCCAGGCCGCGGGACGCCAGCAACGCTGCCTCCAGGCCCAGCCGGGAGGCGTTCCCGATGTGCAGCGGCTTGGACTGGGTGGCGGCGTTGGCCATCGGGGCGCCTGCCAGGGAGGTGGCGATGCCCAGGGCGTGGCTACACTGAGAGCGTTCCAGGGACAGGAGGCGGGCACAGGCTGCTGCACTGCCCAGAGTTCCCACCACGCTGGGGGGGTGAAACCTGAGGGAGAAGAGAGAGGGGGGGTCAGACCTATGGAACAGCCCTGTCCTCTCCCTGAGCTGTTTTTACGGTGTGGACTGACTCTTTGCGGCTGTGTACTCTCTGTCCCAGTTCTGGTGTATGTGTGACTTCTTGTGTCTGACTTGGAGTTCCCAGACTTTCTATTTCCAGGGGTGACACAGGAAATAACACATTATTGCTCACCGTGCTTCATTCTCAGTACACAAACAAAAACAGCGGAGGCCTGAGTGATCATTTCCATCAGTAAACATCTACGTGAGGGAAGCTTCAGTTAAACAGAGTCCCGCTGCCTCTGCCAGCACCACCCCACCCCAGAGGGAGCAGGAAGTTGGAGAACACCTGTGCTCTCAGCTGTGTTTGCACACCTGAACAGAGTGTCATTCACACTGCAAAAACAAGAGGCATAGCTATCTAAACTGGCACAGCAGTGCGTAGAGGGATCTGGTCCATCAGGCCCAGTGTGCTGTAGAGTTGAGAGGCAGCCTTTGCCTGACAGAAAGAAGTCTCCGCTCAGTGACACAGCAAGCGAGACATTGCGCATGAGAGATTGTGAAGGGAGACCGCGTATGGTTGTGTGACTGTGTGAGATGTGAGACAGAGTAAGGAGAACCTCACCTCTTGGGGATGTTGTGTGCTTCATTGGAGAATCTCATCAACCGGCCCTGGATCTCGATGCCCAAATTGAAAGCCAAGAGAAAGTCCAGCCCACTTGGCTTACTGTTGCTGGGCAACATGTCGCTAATGGCCAGGAGGGCAGGAAGTACTGCCCCAGAGGGGTGTGTGGCCGGGTGCCAGGTGTCATCAAAATCCATCGAGTGAGTCTGGAGAGCAAAAGGGCAGAGTTTTAGTCTCATTCAAACATATGTTGTTCTTCTGGGAAAATAACAAACTGTTTACCTAAATCTGCCATGGGCAATGGATATTAATAGAGTGAATTACAGGAGAAGAACAGAACAAAGAGGCATAGGTGGAAATTAGTTGCATTTTGCACAGATATCAGGACGTATTTTTTTTTTTTTTTTTAAAAATTTTTTTGCCAATTATACCCTCTATTTATCTCAATTCACCCTCCCCCACGCAGGTTTTCCGTTATCCGGTAATTACCGTTTTTTTCCCGGGAAAATTTGTTGAAGTCCGACATATTTAAATCTCTCCGGTCATAATGTCCGGTGAAAATAATTCCCTCTAAGCACAATGCGAAAAAGCGTAAGAAGTAAAATGATATGAGCCAACAATAGGTAAAACTTTGTAAAGTTTGTTTTCAAAGAGTTTTTATTCTATTTTATTTGATCTGAGAAAAGGTCTGTAGCAAACGGAAATTATTTGATTTCAAGTCGGCAGCAGCACGCCGTAATTAAAATGTTATGAGCCAGATAGGCCTACATGTAACTTTTTGTTTGTTTGCAAATAGTTTTTATTCTGTTTTATTTTATCTGAGAATATGTAGGCCTAAGCTGAAGGAAATACTTTCTGTTTACGTGTTGCCCCAACGAACGTAGGCTAGCGTAATATTTATTTATTTATTTAGCGTTAAAAATAGCTAACGCTAAAATAGTGTTATGCACGTGAGTCTATTGACGGGACTTATTTTATTTGGAATATAATGTATAAGCAAAAGTAGCCTACTTTTCAATAAACAATATTATAAATCTACATGCCTTGATGATGTCATTCTTTATGTAGCCTGCCTATTGAAGAATTGCTCGTTTCTCCTCAATTAAAACTTGGTTCGTTGCTGGTACTTGCAATTTCATTCAGGCAATAGAAGAGTCTTAAAACAGTTCCGTTGGTGAAAGACAAGAGTTTATTCGTGCAGTGTAGCTTCTGGTGGTATCAAGATCTCAAGTCTAACACACCATCATGTAAAAAGGTCACAGGTTAAATACAGTCTCAAACAAAAGGTGTCTGGCCAGGAGGAAGGCTTAATTTCCTCCCTCCCTGGTTCCTGTTTCCCGGTCAGATCAATGACTCTTCAGACATTATCATTTCTATTCACCCAGGGCTGCTTTTCCAAATGGCTCTCGGCACCTGAGTCGGGGGAGATCTCGCATTTGTAAAAGGGTACTTAACACCCAGGTGGAAAACAGGATGAATAGTGGGGGGGATACAGATTTTACTTGAGACTGTAACCAACATGTTGCTTATGGAAAATACCAAAATCTAACACTATCAATTGTTTTTAAGCTCAATAAACACATAAATAAATAAATATTTGACCGGAATTTCTTCCATTTGTCCGGGACATTGACATCTTCCAGGACACGTGGACCGGCACCAATTTTTTCTAACGGAAACCCTGCCCCCTCGAGTCCACCGCCCGTCCTCCAGGTCGAGACACTCTTTCCAGGCCGATAGATCCGCCTATTCCGAGATGGAACCAGGTCTGGTCTGGTAGAGATGCGGGTTTCGAACCGCATCTCTGACAGGCAGCGCACACCACACCGGACCAGCCAAAGTGTATCTATCTGCTGCCCTTATCAGGACATATTTTAAATCAGATTTGTTAATACATGGAACAGATGTGTAATAGAAGCTCTAGACCAGGGGTGGCCAACCAGTCAGAGACTAAGAGCCACATTTTTTACTGTGTTACCGCAAAGAGCCACATCACCGGGGTGCTACACGCGAAATAAAACCAGTTCATTTATTTCGCGGACCGGGGGGGGGGGGGGGTTGGTGGTAAGAGGAATAAAAAAAATTGCGCCCCTCCTAATTTTAAACCCGGTGCATGAAACCAGTCCGTGGTGCAAAAAGGTTGGGGACCGCTGCTTTTTTTTCGTCTTCTGAAATTTTGCGAGCGGTGCGCGTTTGACGAAAAATACCGTATTGAACTCAAGCGAAGCTAACACGCACATAAAAAAAAAAAAAAACACAAACTTCAATATGAACGTAAGAGCCGCATGAAACCAGGCAAAGAGCCGCATGCGGCTCGGGAGCCGCGGGTTGGCCACCCCTGCTCTAGACTGTAAGCAAAATGACAAGCCCAGATAGGCTGGCCCTAGGGGAGTGTCTCCATGTTACAGAACAAGACTGAGAGCTCTTAGCAGTGGAGCAATGGCACTTGGCACACATCTGTGAGCCAGGCTAGCAAACAGCCCTCTCTGGCTCCCTCTAACAATAACATTGGCCAGGGACAGCGACTAAGACAAGACCGGGACTCTCACAGTGAAATAAGAGCTGCCCCAAACTACAACAGCAGGGACAGTTGCCCTGTAGACAGGAAACTGAATAAACATTCCAAAATGATGTGACCCTGCTATTAGACAAAGGGTATTTGAACACCACGGATATTCCCAAAGCCTTGGATAAGTATGAGCCCCACCCTAGAGAAGTTTTTTTTGCAAATTTGAGATATTATTTTCTTTCTATGTTCAAGCCATATTTAGTTAAATACCACACGGCTACTAAGGTTTCGAAATGTGACCCTTGAACCACTGAACACTGAATGCAGAAATGCAGCTATGCCCCACACAACAGTGGGCATTTACACCTTCCCCTGCCTCCCCAGGGGAGCGATGCCAAGACTGCAGGCCCACAAGACGATGTGGACATGACCGTCATTACTCACCGCCACTCCGTTGACGAAGGCAGCCAGCGTCGGGGAAAGCCTGATGCCACTGTGGCCATATACGGAGCTGATGTCTTCAGGAGCATACATATGCTGGAGAGACAAAGGCCAGGTGACAGGTTGGAGACGCAATACAAATTTGACACAAACTCAGACACCCTGCCCTGGTAACACACAAGCGGAGGGTTGCAATGAGTCCTGACTGCACAGACTCAATAAAGTCCACGCAGGGTCGAAGTGTGCCCCATAAAGGTGGACAAAGGTCACTCAGGGCTGCACTCCTGAATGAATTCCTGTGCTGTGCTCTGGAAAGCGCATGATGGAATAAGTACAGTGCATTCATTTGGAGAGCAGAAAAAGCATGAAGGTGGGGCCTGTGTAAATATGCTTCAGATTAACTCAGAATAAATAACAGAATAAAGTTATGAGAAATTACATTTCATACCACAGCCTTATCCCCAATACATTTTCTGTCTACTACAAGGGTGCATGACTGAACCATTCAAATATTTTATTCACCGTTCTTCAAGAATTAACCAGTGGCAGTAAGGTGATTGACAGAAGGCAAGACAGGAGTCATGAAACTTATGCCATTTTCATAGACAAACAAGGCACTCAAACATATTCGAAATCAATAACTGTAAAAGTCTTCATTAGTGGGCAGAGTGTTAAGGCCTCCTGATTAATTATTCATGAATGAAATGACCGTAAACTGTGGATGTAAATTGTGAACGTAACTAGTGGTCCGATTGCCCCTCCCGATTTGGTGATGTGCTCTCACCTGGCAGTGCTGCAGTGCCAGCTGGAACACCTGGGTGGTGCTGCCCAGGAGACCCACGCCAAGGCTGTCCAGCACCATCCTCTTACTGCGCCGCAGCACTGTCTGCGACATCTGCTCCGGCTTCACGCCATGGATGAACGC
Organism: Aldrovandia affinis; assembly: GCA_029706075.1. Taxonomy (NCBI): domain Eukaryota; kingdom Metazoa; phylum Chordata; class Actinopteri; order Notacanthiformes; family Halosauridae; genus Aldrovandia; species Aldrovandia affinis. The sequence goes on from JAINUG010000040.1 coordinate 11,363, forward strand.
ACCGAAACTGCCAGTCACCGTCTCCTCTGGGGCTGGCTGCTCCACCACTGGAATGGGGGAGGGAGAGAGGCAGGGCAGATTAATCTTCTCATTTATTACCATTGTAGACATTCACTTATCTCTGGCACCTTTTCATAGTTTTCCATTTTTATATATCCCCCACTAAATGGAGATGGATATTTACAGAGCAGCTTTGTTCAGGTGCCTTGCTCAATGGTGGCCTTCAGGGGATTCAAACCTGCAATCCCTCTGATTAAAAAGTCTGCTTCCTGAACCTCTGCTACACCACTGCCCAAAAGTTTGCACTGCTGAGGAAATAGTGCATGTGCTTTGAAAAAATGTATTTGCACTGGGCAGAGTTGACAGTCTTGGTTTTAATCTACTAAATAAAAGCACCATGTCCTGTTGGTGGAGACTGTGAAAACGGTTAGATACTGCATGTCCTGTCATTTATGAAGACTGTGTCAGAAAGGAACAATAAGGCATATACTGCAAAAGAGGGGAGAGAGAGGGCAGTAGACATATAGCACGGGCATGAGTCTCACCTTCCAGGGTAGATTTATGCAACCTTTGGATGGCAGACACATGTCTGGAGGATCTCTGAAACACACAACAGACAACAGGTAAATCCAGTGACATTTTGCCACTCTGTTCCCAACACTTATTGCTTTCATTTGACCCTCTATGCCTTTGCACTTTGCCCTCTCTGCACACAAGAGTCCTACAGTGCTCCTTCTGTGTCCTTTTGCAATTGAGAGACACTTCTCAGTGGTGCCTATTTTCTTATCTCAATACTCTGCATGACGGAAGGAATTCGAAACACCTTTAGAACAGACCGGACAGGGAAATGCCTTTCTCTGTAAAGGAATCCAGTACCAGTGTATGCCAGCCAGAGAGATGAATGAAAATGACCAAAGAGTATCCCCACTAAACCAGCTAAAATAGTTACATATGACGTACGTCAAACATAAATGTTGATGCACCCACACTTGCATGGAACCCATGTCTCTCACATTTAGAACTGACTCAATCATTTTTGTGAACCAATAATTGCATAAACTCATGCTTTAAAATCACCTTCATATAATTATAACTGTTCCATGAATGTCTTATTACAGAACTCAGTAGCTGGTCCTCACCTGCAAGAAAAGCATGATGTCACTCTGGTCAGCATGGGGTTTACTGTAAGTGAGTATCCCTCGCTGACTATCTGTCCACTCTGTGTCTGTCTTGATCTTTCTCTCTCTCTCCCTCTTGCTGAGAGTCAGTCGGATGTCGAGTCTTGGGGGATGTGTTGCTGCTGATCAGGTGAAGGATGGCCCCTTTATATAGTCCCTGATCTCCCAGCATCACTAATACTCCCCTGCAGAAGGTAGGACAGGAACTCCAAAAACACTCCTATTTTCCCCCAGAGGGTATAATTTTATGGGTGGGTATTCTCTTCATCTGGAGTAGGAAGTAAATTATATTTAGTAATGGTCAATGATGTAAGGGGGGGTGGAAGCGGAAGATGGGGGTGGTCAGACCATGGCTCTCCTCCTGCCTCACTGGTAGAGCACATAGTCTATAAAGAAGACAGTGACAACACCCCAGTTCATTTGGCACATTGGACAGAGCATCTCTACCAGGTAAAGACCTTTCCATATTCCATTAAATACTCATTTTGTGCTGTACAGTTTATAAACCAAATAATGTTAATTGTATGCATAGTGCAACATAACCATAGTCTGTCTGTAATAGAATAAAAGTATAAATGTCGATTTACCATAATGTAAATAAGGCTTTATTTATTTTTTAAGCTTTATTAAGCTTTAATATTAATATTAAACTTCAATATTTAATGAAAACATTTTTTTTAAATCCAATAGTCATACTAAAACATTTTTTTAACTCAGGAAATAAGGTGTGCTGTACTCTGGTTTCAGGTTTATGCACACAGACTTGAACTTTGCTTGTCATATGTACAGAACATGACACTTACCGTGGGTTGAGTTTGCTCTGGAACATTCCTTGGTTTGACAGTCAGTCAGTCAATTAGTGGTGAGATAGACAAGGTTGGAATTCTCTCTGTCCCTATTCAGGACTACCATCGGCTTCTGAATTCTCTAAAACTACAGACCAGCTGGGCTTTCCTGGGCCCCCTGATCTGCGAGAAATAAAAGATAAAGTTCCAAAGCAGGCTGCCTGGTCCTCTGTAATGCACTGCATTGGGATGGGGCTTCTCCCTAGCTTTGAGTTTCAGGTTATTCACAATCCCGGTAGCCAGGGGCAACAGCCTGCCACCTATCTGCTCAAGAGCACCCTCCTGTCCTCTCGGTGTCCGAGGTACTCCACTATATGAAAAGAGAGATATGTCTAATGTTTTGTTAGCCTGTATTTGCCTGCTTGATGGCTCAGAGAGCACCAGTCAGGAAACCTGGTCTTGTCTAGAAAAATAAATAGGGGGCTGAAAAAACTGGTTAGCTGGTTAATTGTGCGGAATAAAAAAGCATAAATCAGATTAAAAAAATGTCAATGAGAAAGATTTTGCTCACTTACTGCACTCAAAACTCCCATTATGTACAAAATACATGAAAAATAAAACCCTAGAAGAGGTCAATCCAATTCACATTGAATTAATAAATAAGATGAATTAAACTTGAATGTATACAAGCATGAATGTCATTAAGGCATTATGTTACATCAAAAGCTAGTTGTTATCATTAAGGTGATCTTCCCTTGTATGTAATTCTTGTAAGCGAAGCATTTTATGGCTTTGGATTGTGTTATTTCATATTTTTCAAAGACTCTAAGCGATTATTTATTTTTAAATTAATCCTGTAAAAAGAGTACACTGATTTGGAAAACTGAGGATTTTTTTTTACTGTTTACTAAAGCCATAAACATATAAAACTGCAAATGTATTATTTTACTGTGAAATGCCCTAAATGTAAAAAATAAAAACAAAAAATATCGTAATATTTTGAATCGATAGCAATTTAAGTACATTTTATAATTATATAATTTATTGACAAGCCATAATTGTTAAATATATCATATTTCTGGAGAAACTAGTGTAATATTGGACTTGAATTAAATGTAAAAATGTATTGTGCTGCCTGCAGTGACTGCTCGTATACTAAATGTATTGTTATATAATTCCTTGTGACTTATTCTTGTTCTTTCTTATTGTTACCTAGCAACTTCATTAGACATGTCAAGTGCAGACAGATTTCCGGCCAGTTTCTATGGGGAACCTGGGGTACTGGGTCTGCTGGCCAATGGGATCAGTGCATTCCTCGTGTTGCTGCAGAACTTTAATGGAGCGCGCACAGGCGTTCCACCGCATGGGGTGGAACACATCCTGGCAGGTATGACTGCCTCTCACCGCCTCTCCAGTAACATCATCTTAATAGCCACTGGGTGTGAAACTGGCAGGGTTTCCGTTATCCGGTAATTACCGTTTTTTTACCGGGAAAATCTGTTGATGTCCGACATATTTAAATCTCTCCGGTCATAATGTCCGGTGAAAATAATTCCCTCTAAGCACAATTTGAATTGTATTAAAACAGGCTAAAATTTTATTTCCATATATCCTTCTATTAAAAAATGAATCTTCATTTTTTTAATGAATGTGTAGGCTATAGGCTAGCCTATGCGATGAACAAAATAATCGTTACATTTGTTTCATTGTTGCTTGTTTACTCTGATAAAGCGCGCGCTCGGATTGAATGCCGTAGCCTGCCTAACCACCATAACGGCGATGAGCGAGAGAGATCAGACATGGCCAAACAAGCAACCCATAACAAGTATTTTCTGAAACCAAGCAGGTCTAATGACAATGATGACGATGAGTCTGAGATACAGTCTGAAGTCACGGAGAACGCTGATGCCGTGGCTCCAGCCGAAAAGAAACAAAAATGTTGAGCGTTCAGGCCCGAATTCCCCTGGCTGAGGTGTGACATTATAGATGGGGAAGAAATTTTTTTTTGCTCACACTGCAAGAAATCGGGGAGGAAGAATGGATTCACCGGAGAAGCAACGAACATGAGAATCTCTGCTCTCACTGAGCACAGTCCAGTGCAGTGACCACGTATCGGCGGTCAATTTAACGCAACAGCAAACCGCAATGAAAGGTCACTGTGAGAAGGCTTTCTCACCGACCGTTCCTCACCCAAGAGGCCACTCAACTCCTGGTCCAGGCCCTGGTGATCTCACGTCTGGACTACTGCAATTCCTTGCTGGCAGGCCTTCCGGCCTGCACCATCAAGCCACTGCAACTAGTCCAGAATGCTGCCGCTCGTCTGGTGTTCAACCAGCCGAAGTTCACCCACGTCACCCCTCTACTCTCCTCTCTGCACTGGCTCCCCATCGCAGCACGAATCAGATTCAAGTCACTGGTGCTTGCTTTTCAAGCGGCCAGAGGTACTGCTCCCCCATACCTCCAGTCACTCATCACTCCCTACACACCTCCCAGACCCCTCCGCTCCGCCTCCTCTGGTAAACTGACTGTCCCTTCCCTCCGGGCGCCTGGCAGCCGTTCCTCGCGGTCTCGCCTCTTCTCTGTCCTGATCCCTCGCTGGTGGAATGACCTTCCGCAATCGGTCAGGACCGCGGAATCACTCGCGATCTTCAGCAAGAGACTCAAAACCCACCTCTTCAGACTCCACTGCCACTGAACTCTGTCAATCTAGCTAAATTGTCTTCACCACTGTTTACTTGTTCAACACTATGCTCCCAAAAATAAAAAATAAAAAAATAATTCACTAACCTTTTCCTTCCCGGTGTTACAGGTATGGTACGCAGATGCCTGCAATGATGTCTATTGCTGTATTCCTGCACTGATCTTGTGCGCTAACTATGATTTTTCCTACCATGTATTAATGCACATCTTGTAAGTCGCTCTGGATAAGAGCGTCTGCTAAATGCTTAAAATGTAAAATGTAAATGTCATGGTTGTTCCCCTGACTTACCACCAGAGGGCGGTGTTGCGCCTTTCTGGTAGGAGGGGCGGAGCAAATCAATCACCACTTCCTCACTATTTAATCCTCAGCTGTTTTCCGGTTCTTTGCGAAATCGTAAACCTTCATTACGATTTAGCCGGTAAGGTTGTAGCGTCTTTTTAAAGATACTACTACTAAGCACGTTCTCTAATATAAGAAATATCTTTAGCAAATGTAGGATCTTTTCATTACCTGTTTTTGGGACACTCACTCGCTCCTCCTGAGTTAGTTGTGTTTCGGTCTACACAGTCTGTGGACTGTGTTCTCAGGTCTTATTTTCTTCGCTGGTTATTGGGCTCTTCTAGCCGTTTATCGTTTTATTCAAACACCCGGTGTTGGTGGTTTAGTTATTCCTTTTGTTTGTGTCTTTGTGGCACCTAGTCACCTGTTGGGTGATATTTTCAGTTTTCCCCTTTTGTTATTGTTTTTTCCTATTCTCTGTTAATTCAGAGTTTGTGGTTAAGCTGTATAGTTACAGTTTAACTTATCGATACCCCTGGGGTTCTGCGATTGACACCAATCCCTTAACCCACCATAACAGTACGATTTCGCCATGAATACGGCGTCAGCTGACCCTCGTGGTATCGAACAAATGGCAGAGTTGCAAAGCCGAGAAATGGAGAGACAGAGATCAACCATTGAAATTTTATTAAAGCAACAACGAGTCATGCAAGACAACCAGGCTAGCATGGTCTTGTCTGTCCAAAGACTGGAGGGCTTGATCCAGACACTTATCGACGGTCGTCCCCAGCCTGCGGTAGGATTCGCCGGTCCTAATCCGGGCGTCACTCCTCGTTGGGGTACACCTGTGGGAGAGGGATTACGAGAGGCAAAGGTTCAGCTTCCTCCTCGTTTTAGTGGCGAGTCCGGTAAATGTCGGGGTTTTTTAGCACAGTGCCAAATCGTATTTCAGACTCAGCCATCTAGATATAGCTCAGAAGAGTCGCGAGTGGCACTCGTGCTATCATTGTTATCGGGGGCAGCCCTCGAGTGGGCAGTACCTCTTATTCGGTCTCAAGCACCGGTATTGGCAGACTCGCTGGGGTTAATGGGTAGAATGGAGTTGGTTTTTGACCACGAACTTCACGACAGCGAGTCTGCGACTAAATTGACAGCGCATGCGCCAGGGTAACCAAAGCGTGGCGAATTCTCTATTTCGTTCCGTACTCTCGCGGGAGTTACAGGTTGGCCTGAGAATCCTCTCATAACGTGTTTTACTAACGCGCTATCTGATCCGGTGCGAGACGCTCTAGCTACGATTGGCATTCCCGATTCACTTGATGAACTTATTACCACTGCTATACGGATCGATAATCGTATTAGGGAACGCCAGCGAGAGAGGGGGAACAGGGAGTTCCGGGTTACTACGAAAGGGTTCTTACCTCAGTTTCCTAGACGTCTGGGCAAAGCAGACGAACCCATGGAAGTTGACAGTGCTAGTTTTCGGGCTCCGGCCAGAGGATTGGAATGGTTGCGGTACTGTCGACAGAGGGGTCACATTATTCAAAATTGTCCCAAACTGAAGGGAAACGAATAGCCTCACTATCGGGCCGGAAGCCGGTAGTGAGACATCAGTCCTCTTTCTTCCGTACCTTCATTCCTGTTGAACTATCCTGGGGGAGACAAAACATTAAAATAAACGCATTTCTTGATTCAGGAGCTGTTGATTGTTTTGTGGACTCCGGGTGGCTAAAATAATTCATTTACCTGTTCGGGTTCTTTCACAATCTTGTGGTGTTACCGCTCTTGATGGCCGTCCGCTGGGTTCGGTCGCATTAAGGAATCCACGGAGACTGTAAACATGCGGATCGCTTACGGCGAGCACACAGAACAAATAAAGTTTTTTTTTTGGTCGAGTCGCCTCGTACCCATTAGTTCTCGGACACTCCTGGTTGATTAAACATAAACCACAGGTCAACTGGGGCAGTCATAAAGACCCTATTGTTCAATGGGGGAACCAATGTTTCTTTGGGTGCTTACCGTCTATTCAGTCGTCGCCCGGGGGTCGGTCGGTCTAAAAATCCTGAGACTGATTCGGAGACCGACGAATCAGAGTTCTCTTCACCCAAACATACTCACTCATCCGTACACTCCAATGAGACGGAGAACGAACTCGAATGGGATCCTCAGTGTGATTGGGAAGTCCCACTGGAGGAGTCCACGGCCGAGGAGATTAGTGACCTGGAATCCTTATCTTTTGATTCTTTAGAGGCAGACATGCCGTCACGGACGATGAGCCCAATTTGTCACGAGTTCGAAAAGATCGGTTAGCTACTCCAGTTCCGATTCCATAAAAATTCCGACCTGACACCATTGAGCACGAGTTTCCAAGGGATAAGGAGGGAATGGAACTCATGAGTGCGGAATGTTACTCGCTACCTTCCGGCATTCCAAAGACTTATTCCGATCTTAGCGAGGTGTTTAGTAAGCAAAGGGCTACTAAGCTACCCCCGCACCGGCCTTATGATTGCGCTATTGAGCTTCACCCAGGCACAGTTCCCCCACGTGGATCCCTATATTCACTATCTATACCTGAGAGTGCGGCCATGAAGAGATACATTTCGGAATCTCTAACTAATGGTTTTATCAGGCCATCCACGTCTCCTGCTGGGGCGGGGTTCTTTTTGTCGGAAAAAAGGATGGGGATTACGACCGTGTATCGATTACAGAGGGTTAAATAATATTACCATAAAGAATCGTTATCCTCTTCCACTTATGAACTCCGCGTTTGAACGTCTCCAAGGAGCGTCCATTTTTTCCAAGTTGGACCTTCGCAACGCATATAATTTGGTTCGCATCCGTCAGGGTGACGAGTGGAAAACAGCATTTAATACGCACAATGGTCATTACGAATACCTGGTTATGCCATTCGGCTCTCACGTGCGCGCCGGCTGTCTTCCAGGCATTTGTTAATGACGTACTCAGAGAGATGTTGGAGAAATCGGTGTTCGTTTATCTTGACAACATTTTGATTTTTTCCAATTCTCTCTCTGAGCACGTGAAACACGTCAGACAGGTATTAAAATGCTTGTTAGAAGCCCAATTATTTGTTAAAGCAGAGAAATGTGTGTTTCACGTACCTTCAGTTTCCTTTCTAGGATTTATTGTCGCAGAGGGCAGGATCCAAATGGACCCCAATAAAGTGACTGCGGTCAAGGATTGGCCTGCTCCGGTCTCTGTAAAACAGGTGCAGCGTTTTTTGGGGTTTGCAAATTTTTATAGACGGTTTATCCGCAATTTTAGTTCAGTGGTCGCGCCCATCACGGCGCTTACAAAAAAGACTGTTTCTTCTCGGTTCCACTGGTCCCCTAAAGCGGAGGCGGCCTTCGCTGAACTAAAAAGAAGATTCTGTTCTGAACCTATTTTAATTTCTCCCAATCCTTCATTACCTTTCATTGTAGAGGTTGATGCCTCTGAGCTAGGGGTAGGGGCTATTCTGTCCCAGCGGTCGGCCATGGATAAAAAGGTTCATCCGTGCGCATATTTTTCTCGGAGCCTTTCGCCTGCCGAGAGGAATTACAATGTAGGAGATAGGGAGTTATTAGCGTTAAAATGGCACTGGAGGAATGGCGTCATTGGCTTGAGGGGGCGGAACATCCCTTCACTGTCTGGACGGATCATACAAATTTAGAGTACATCCAGGGTGCTCAACGTCGTAATTCACGGCAAGCTCGTTGGGCATTATTTTTTACTAGGTTTAATTTTTGTTGACACCGTCCTGGTTCAAAAAATATTAAGCCTGACGCCCTGTCACGCTTGTACGATGGGTCCGAAATGGATCATCCGCCCACACCCATTATTCCCACCGCACAGATTTTATCTCCAGTGTTGGGAGATAGAAAGGGTGGTGCATGAGGCTCAACGCCTTGAGCCGGATCCTGGTGGGGGTCACGGGGATGTCTCTTCGTTCCTTCAGGAGCTCGCTCCCAGGTACTGCAGTGGGGTCACTCCTCCCGGCTCACTGGTCACCCAGGCGTACACCGTACGCACGATTTTCTGGGTAGACGGTTCTGGTGGCGGGTATGGAGAGAGACGTGCGGGAATTTGTTGCGGCCTGTAGCATTTGTGCCCGTAATAAGGTGTCACAGCTGGCACCATCAGGGTTACTGCGGCCACTTCCGGTTCCACATCGTCCCTGGAGCCATATCGCCTTGGACTTCGTTACCGGTCTACCTAACTCGAACGGTCATACCGTCATTTTGGTCATAGTGGACAGATTTTCCAAGGCTGCCCACTTCATTGCGCTTCCCAAGCTGCCGTCAGCGCTCGAAACTGCGCACCTCATGATGGACCATGTCTTTCGCCTTCACGGCTTACCGCAAGACGTAGTGTCCGATCGGGGTCCTCAGTTTGCGTCCAGATTCTGGCGGGCGTTTTGTTCGCTGTTAGGGGCGTCTGTGAGCCTGTCGTCAGGGTTTCACCCACAGACCAATGGACAGACGGAACGCACTAATCAAACTATGGAAAATACTCTCCGCTGTCTTGCTTCCGCCAATCCATCATCATGGAGTCGGCATCTTGCCTGGGCGGAGTACGCTCATAACACTCTGCGCAACGCTTCGTCAGGTCTCTCTCCATTCGAGGCTCAGTTCGGGTTTCAGCCTCCTCTATTTTCGGCGCAGGAGGGTGACGCAGGAGTGCCTTCCGCTGCAGCCTTTGTGCGACGTTGTCGTGTCACCTGGGGGAGGGTTAGGGCGGCTCTAGTACGCGCAGTTGATCGCCAAAAGGAGTTTGCTAATCATCGTCGACGGGCAGCTCCATCGTATAGGGTTGGTCAACGGGTGTGGTTGTCTACACGAGATCTGCCGTTACGGGTAGAGTCTCGGAAACTCGCGCCGCGTTTTATTGGTCCTTTTAAGATCCTACGTAAAATTAACCCTGTCACCGTTCTATTACAGCTTCCCCAATCTATGCGGATACATCCTACGTTCCACGTATCTCGCATCAAACCACTACTCATTAGCACCTTGGCGCCTCCCGAAGTACCGCCACCGCCGCCTCGTATCATTGGGGGTGGTCCCGCTTATACGGTGCGTAGTATCGTGGCTTCGCGGCGTGTAGGCAGGGGTACTCAGTTCCTAGTGGACTGGGAGGGTTACGGTCCTGAGGAGCGCAGTTGGGTTCCGTCCCGGCACATCTTGGATCCATCGTTGATCCAAGATTTTCACCGGCGTGGGTCTGAAGGGTCGTCAGGAGTCATCCCTTAAGGGGGGGGTCCTGTCATGGTTGTTCCCCTGACTTACCACCAGAGGGCGGTGTTGCGCCTTTCTGGTAGGAGGGGCGGAGCAAATCAATCACCACTTCCTCACTATTTAATCCTCAGCTGTTTTCCGGTTCTTTGCGAAATCGTAAACCTTCATTACGATTTAGCCGGTAAGGTTGTAGTGTCTTTTTAAAGATACTACTACTAAGCACATTCTCTAATATAAGAAATATCTTTAGCAAATGTAGGATCTTTTCGTTACCTGTTTTTGGGACACTCACTCGCTCCTCCTGAGTTAGTTGTGTTTCGGTCTACACAGTCTGTGGACTGTGTTCTCAGGTCTTATTTTCTTCGCTGGTTATTGGGCTCTTCTAGCCGTTTATCGTTTTATTCAAACACCCGGTGTTGGTGGTTTAGTTATTCCTTTTGTTTGTGTCTTTGTGGCACCTAGTCACCTGTTGGGTGATATTTTCGGTTTTCCCCCTTTTGTTATTGTTTTTTCCTATTCTCTGTTAATTCAGAGTTTGTGGTTAAGCTGTATAGTTACAGTTTAACTTATCGATACCCCTGGGGTTCTGCGATTGACACCAATCCCTTAACCCACCATAACAGTAAAATGCTAACGAAACGTCCAACAAGAAGCTGTGCTCTCAGCTACAAGTTGTATTTCACATGGCCAAAAATGACATCGCATGTCATCAGTATGTGGGGTTGACTGACCTACTGAGAGCAGTTAAGGCTCCAGATTTTGTCTCGTGTGAGGGCATTTACCGGCACAGCGACTCCGTTGATGACATGGAAAAGGCACTGGAAGACGTTGTGGTGAAGCAGCTGGATGAAAAGCTAAAGGGGAGTGACTTCATTGGAATGATCATTGATGAGACGGTAAATATCACTGTGGACAAGAAGCTGATTATATATGTCAAGTTGGAAATAAAAGGAAGAGTTGAGACGTGTTTTCTGGGCAATTATGATGTGCAGTCCGGGATCGCACGGTGTATATTTGACAAAGTGGTTGGGGTGCTCCGCGAGAGGGATGTGGAGCTGTCCCGCATCATTGGCCTGGGCTCAGATGGGGCCTTGCATGGTCTTGCATGAAACCGGTCCGTGGTGCAAAAAAGGTTGGGGACCGCTGCTTTACACGACCGATTCCCTGAAGATTTCCTGGATCTACTTAACTGCTTCGATGTCCTTCTGAACCCCTCCCGATACCCACAGACACAGGGTGGTAAGAAGCCTATTTGATTTAGTTTGTTGCAAAAGGCATAGCATCATTCTTTAAATAGGCCTATCCTTTTTTAACAACCTAAAATGCTCGCCTATATCGCGAAATGTACGGCCTATCATGTTAATAATAATAATCATTAATCATTACTCCGTTTCGTGTCATGTCTATGCCGCAGCACAGCCGTGCCAATAACCACGATAAAGCACTCCCTCTCGGGTGTTATTGCTTAAAAATAACAGGATAACATTTAAACCTTACTACTTTTAAATTAATCTGGCTGTCGATGCCATTTTATCATATAAGTTGTTTAAAGTTGTTTATTGGCTTTTCATAAAAATATCACTGATTCATTATCACTCCGTCCCCTCGGCGCTTCAGGAATATGCTGAACCAGCCATCCGAATAAATTACCAGCGAGGACGAGTCAGCACTAGCCACAGCCCCTCTCATCGATGCCACAAGCGCGCAACGAGATGCCATCGCTGTGATGACAGCGCTCCGCGGTTATGGAGGTGTCGGAGTTCGGATCGGGTCTCAGCCAGGGCCAGATGGACTGAGTGATCCGACGCCATATTTAATACTTCTTAAAACAACACATTTCGAGTCAGATGTAATCGGGTTTTATTGTATGCAATGCGAAATCACCTACAAGGAAACCAGGCTGTTCGCGAAGCAGCTCTGGCCTCCTTTCCGTGCATTCACCTTTTAACTTCTCATAACTCCTCCTGCCTGGGAGCTTGACGTCATAACCACACCCCCTTGGACTCAGTTCCTTCCCACGATCTCACAACACGTTCTCTGCACCCCAATTGGTTCCCTTCTGTTCTTATCCATTAACGTTCTTATGGTTCCCGTCACTAATCAGGCAATCAGGAGAAGTGTGAGGAATGTGAAGATTCTAGCCAGCTCTCTCCCCCCCTTGTGACCCCTGCTTTCTCGGAGTTTATTGCTGTGATAATGGACCCTTGGATCACCAATTCAGATTTATGGTGGTCCCATCTATGTGTCCCTTGGGGTTTTTAAGGTGTGTGATCTACCCAGCCTTCAGCGTGATAATCTAAGTCCCACCTGTAGGCCATCTTTATGGCTTTATGGTTATCTGTGGCTGGCCCCAGCTAGCAGCCCGTGCAGGAATTTGGCCGGCTGCAGGCACCCTAAACCCCCAACCCAACTCTACCAACTGAGCCACAGAGGTCCACACAAAATAGGCTTACATTCATATTACAAAAAATCTCCCACATTCCTCCCTCTGTGACTTATAAGTCACAGCTACATGTATCATGCCAACAAAAACATAATAAACCGGGTCAGCTCACATCGACTCGTTGACGAGTAAATAACTCAACAGATTCCTTAGCGGCTTTTCTGTTGCTTCCCTTGCGCCACTAGTAAACCAATTTGCCCTGCAGCTGTCACTCAGGCTGCGCCCGTACGACTCAGTCAGACTCAATCTTTGCTGCAGAACGTTGCTTGGGCATGCGAGTACCCTTGTTGTTCTTGCATTATGTGGCCCCCCCACATAGATACCACCTGTGGTTATGGTGGTAGGAGTCTTTCTTCATCGCTCGGACCGCCTGTATAACACTTACAGGGCAAATCGTGGCCATAGATTCACAACGACGTTCAATGCGAGCTGATCTTGGTCTAAACAGACTCCATGTTCATTCCTAATCATCATACATTTAAACATAACACACGGTCATAGTGATAATAGAACTAGCCCGGGCTACATATAATTGCTACGCAGGATAATGTCTTCTCTTCGTTCATGGTCCTGCGTCGAAGCCCCTGGACCCATGGACAGGGGAGAGGTCCTTCATTCAGCTGTTACTGTCTGTGATCTTCTCTGGCAGAAGCATATGGGATCGCTGTGTGTGTGCTTTAATCTCGCTGCCATAGGTGAGGGAGCATCGCTCCTGTGTGTGTTCAGTCCGCTTCAGTCCAGTTTGCGTATGTAGTCAGTGTAAGTGTTTTCCTCGATCCCGGTGTTTTGCACACCGTAGAGGGTCATTCCTGAGGAGAGGTCGCCTCAGCCCGCATGATGTACAACGTATCGGATCACTGCTCCTCGTCCCGTTGGCGCCGTCTCCTCCATCCGGGCTGTCACCCACGTAGCCGGCGGCCCGGAACCGGGATCCTCCACCAGCTGGCAAGGGGATGGTAGTTCCAGCACTCCCGTCCCGCGCCTCCCTCTCACACCGTACTCGCAGAGGCGGTTCCCGAACGGGCAATCACGTGGGCCCCCTCTGGCCTTCACCGGGTTTCCTCTCCTGTCTCAATACTGGTGGGTCCTATTTGGATGATAAGTACAGTGAAACACCCCACCCCCCTTCGCCGTGCGACGACACATGCATTGGCTCACTCCATTCGGGGCAGTAGGCTTAACCCGCTTCCCGCATTCTAAATGTTTTCCTCCTTTCGCCATATAGTACAATATGCATCACTTAGATCCTTCCTTAACCATCATTCCCATTTATTATACATCACCTTCCCTGGTCTGGTCAGTGGAACAGGGAGACACGCCGTCTTACTCCCTTTGTTGCTCATCCTGTTGTTCAACAGGACAAAAATGAACGCACCCTTCCTTTTCCCTTTTTACCCGGGCTGTTGCCCTCAATCTTTCACTTTCTACTTACTCAATTCCTTCGCAGTCACATTCGTTTCCCTTCATTCCCATGAGAGTTTTGCTCGTAATCACATTCAGTTTCCACTGACCTTTTCAATCATGTCCCTGCCAATACCATCTTGCCTTGTGTTGTAACTTTATTAATTTTGCACTTCTTTACGCTAGTTTGACCATTCTTGTGGTATTGACTACTCCTCCCTTCGAAGTTCCCAACCCTAGACCTTTAATCAAACACTTACCCACGAGCGGTAAGTGTCACATACACTTACTCCGCCCAACACCTCCTAAACTTCCTCCTTTGCCACTTTTGCACTAGAAACCAGTCCCATGAGCGGGACTCTTCTATTACACTGGTTACCCCCGCCTAACATTAATTGTCCAGAAAACAGTCTCACCCTTTATCTCAGTTCAGGATGGTGTCATCCACCACAGGTTCCGCAGTTTCCAATGTGGGGCTTCCAATCCTCCTACGAGAATAGAATGGATGGGTCCCCTAACCATCTATAATGGTCAACCGTGCACTGGACCATTGGAATTGCTGTGGCCCATCTGACGGACGTTGTCATCTCATTAATTTAAAATGGTTGTTTAAACCCCTGCTATTCAAAGGAAGCGAGACTGTGATCTTAAGTTCGGAGGTTTTATAATTGCTTCGACCCTAGGCGAGCAGTCTAACACTCAGCATGAAGAACATCAGAGTATTTAAATAGTAATAATAATAATAAATCTCTCTCCCTTGAGATCCCTTTTGGCTGTAGGAACTTCACCTATTGCCCCTGAATTAAACCTTATTTATTTAGCTTATTTATTTAGCGCCCCAAACACACGTTTTATCTTCCCAGCATCTGTGTTTTTCTCTACATTGGGATGGGGTACCTCTAATTTACGACCTTTCAGTAAGTTCCCCTCCTTTGTTGTTCGCTTGGGCTTCTCCCCTCCACTCCGCCTGCATGCGCTCCCCTTCGTGCGCTTACTCCGCGCTACTTCCGGCCCCTCCCGGACATTCCTCTCATCGCTGCTAGCGCTCGCTCTGCCCTATTTCCGGCCCCCCTGACCACTTTTCTCTCTCTGCCAGCGCTCGCGAGCGCCGAATTTAAAGGATATGTACGCAGGCCCACTCCTTACCCCAGAGCGCTAACACTCTCGAAACTCTACCCGGATCTTCCTTCGCATTACCCACTTGGTAATTTATCAAAATTTCATTAGATCAGTCTATACCTCTAATAACACTCAACTTCCTCCGACTCTATAAACGGAGCAGCGTTCTCATTTTACTAAGTCTCTGTGCCTCCTATTAACCTTCCTAGCAAATAAAGAGTTGAGCCAACCTTATCTGTTGGACCAATAATTTGACACAAACGGAATCATTCAAATTAAACAGCTTACGAAAATAAACTATGTCTCTATACTCCTCTCACAGGCCTCATCCATCCACACCATTCTATGCGCCTTTTCAATATGCGTCTCTTCCAATCTTTATCTAATGTAAACCCACACATTGCAGAATCACGTTCTGCGTTGCGAATATCAATTTTCCATTAACCCCCATCAGAATCTAAACCAGAACTACCCTGAACGTTCAACCAAGAATCGTTTTAACCAATACAATTAATTGACAGTGTCCGTCTTTTCCACCCTTTTAGCACATTCCATTCTCCGTTTCTGATTCAGTGATCAGTAACACAGATATTTTCACAATGCTGTTAATTTCACCACTAGCACCAAATTTATTATAAATACTTGTCGATAACTAACGTCCCCTCGTTTTACTTTCTAGGGCCACTTAGACTATGTGTTTTATCACTTTCTTGATCTGTTCCTATGTGGTTATTAATCATTAACTTTACTCCGTTATTTCGGGTTTCAAATTTGTCCCTTATTTCCGGGCTCATTAGGCTATTTCCTGGGGCTCATATTATTCACAGTCCTTATCCTAATAGACTGTAGCCACGACAAGTACATTGCAATATTTATTATAACTACAACAAACTGTATCACCCAAACCACGTAGCGCAGCACAATACAATTCCCACCAGTTCCACAACACCCTTTATCCATAGTACCTGCTGACCACTCGGCGGTGGCGACTAGCCTCTAGTAGTTTTGCTATTCACTCTTCCACACTCCTCAGTTCCAATAATTCCACTTCAACATACAAAACAGAGGGACGTCCCAGACAACACAAAACCCCACAGGATATACAAACAGCACACGAACGGCACAAACAGCTTGCAAAGCGCACGTATAATTTTACAAAGCACATAGGACACTCGCAGCGCACATGTAACAGCTTGCAGACTCACTCCAACTTCACAAATCGCACACTCTCATTCAATTGTACCGGTACACATCCAAACCTGACCAGTGGCCACAAGTCTCAGTTAGTGGCCTTAGCTTATTTGCCACCCAGGCAAACGTCCACAACTGACAGTGCAGATCTCCGAAAGCGCCTTGGCGCGTTTGCCAACCAGGCAACGCCCACAACCAGCAGTGCAACTCTCAGATAGCGGCCTTAGCACGTTTGTCAACTAGTCAAACGTCCACAACCAGCGATGCAGCTCTTAGATAGCGGCCTTAGCACGTTTGTCAACTAGACAACGTCCACAACCAGCGGTGCAGCTCTTAGAGAGGGCAGCCTTGACCCGTTTGCCAGCTAGGCAACCGACCCCAACCAGGGGAGCAAATCTCAGAGGGCAGCCTTGGCCCGTTTGCCAACTAGGCAAGCGACCCCAACCAGGGAGCAAATCTTGGAGTACAGCCTTCACGTTGCGCTTAATCGTAATCACTCCCGACCTGACAGTATGTTGTCGACAACAGCACTGGTCAGTGCCACTAGTTCCCCTCTAGTGGGAGCCTCTGTGACATGCCCTCTCAGCCTCACATACGCCTCAGATCATTCAAACACACAAAACATAAAATTACATCAGACTCGTTACTCACTAGGTTCTTTGGAGGAGAGGTCCGTGATTGCCGTAGCCGTATGTCTACTGCCCTCCGCGATCAACACTGGCAGATTTTAAAGGGCTCCTCCTACCTTCTCTCTTGTGTGGCCACAGTCGTGTCGAAGAACAGCAGTTTCGCCCAGGTGTCGGGCCTCTCGGCTCTCCTGGCTGGCTCGCCATTTGTCGGAGTTCGGATCGGGTCTCAGCCAGGGCCAGATGGACTGAGTGATCCGACGCCATATTTAATACTTCTTAAAACAACACATTTCGAGTCAGATGTAATCGGGTTTTATTGTATGCAATGCGAAATCACCTACAAGGAAACCAGGCTGTTCGCGAAGCAGCTCTGGCCTCCTTTCCGTGCATTCACCTTTTAACTTCTCATAACTCCTCCTGCCTGGGAGCTTGACGTCATAACCACACCCCCTTGGACTCAGTTCCTTCCCACGATCTCACAACACGTTCTCTGCACCCCAATTGGTTCCCTTCTGTTCTTATCCATTAACGTTCTTATGGTTCCCGTCACTAATCAGGCAATCAGGAGAAGTGTGAGGAATGTGAAGATTCTAGCCAGCTCTCTCCCCCCCCTTGTGACCCCTGCTTTCTCGGAGTTTATTGCTGTGATAATGGACCCTTGGATCACCAATTCAGATTTATGGTGGTCCCATCTATGTGTCCCTTGGGGTTTTTAAGGTGTGTGATCTACCCAGCCTTCAGCGTGATAATCTAAGTCCCACCTGTAGGCCATCTTTATGGCTTTATGGTTATCTGTGGCTGGCCCCAGCTAGCAGCCCGTGCAGGAATTTGGCCGGCTGCAGGCACCCTAAACCCCCAACCCAACTCTACCAACTGAGCCACAGAGGTCCACACAAAATAGGCTTACATTCATATTACAAAAAATCTCCCACAGAGGCTTGCATTTCTCAACGGCCTGCGAAGTCCTCATCAGGGATTTCAGCGAAATCTATCCCGAGTGGGCCAAACTGGCCAAGGTAGCCTGCTTGATCCCCGTCTCCAGTGTGCCATCAGAGAGAGGGTTCTCCATGGTTCTCTCTGCAGAACCGAATCAAAACAGCGCAGCGAAGTCGCCTTGGGGAGGACAAGGTCACAAGGCGTATGCGCATTGCAAGTTGTGGAGAGACACTTGGCACCTTTGATTTTAAGTGGGCAGCTGCACGCTTCACTGCTGCGAAAAAGCGTAAGAAGTCAAATGATATGAGCCAGCAATAGGTTATTTTGGGGTTTTGAGTTTTTATTATATTTTATTTTATATGAGAAAAGGTCTGTAGCGAACGGAAATTATTTGATTTCAAGTCGGCAGCTGCACGCCGTAATTAAAATGTTATGAGCCAGATAGGCCTACATGTAACTTTTTGTTTGTTTGCAAATAGTTTTTATTCTGTTTTATTTTATCTGAGAATATGTAGGCCTAAAGCTGAATTCTTTGTGTTTACGTGTTGCCCCAACGAACGTAGGCTAGCGTAATATTTATTTATTTATTTTTAAAATAGCGTTATGCACGTGAGTCAATTGACGGGACTTATTTTATTTGGAATATAATGTATAAGCAAAAGTAGCCTACTTTTCAAGAAAAAATATTATAAATCTACATGCCTTGATGATGTCATTCTTTATCTAGCCTGCCTATCAATTGTTTTTAAGCTCAATAAACACAGATAATATTTGACCGGAATTTCTCCCATTTGTCCAGGACATTGATATCTTCCACGTGGACCGGCACCAATTTTTTCTAACGGAAACCCTGGGGTGCGGGCTGAGTCACTAGTCACAATTAACTTGACTAGTGATTAATTAAAAATCTGAGGAAAAATATGTTTTCATATTATTTGCCCGATTACTGGATATTGGAATGTAATAGAAAAGATTTCATGATTCCTACAGTTTCTTAGTTATTACACTGCTCTCATTAGCACTAGAGATTTATATTGTATTCGGACCAGACCCTGGTGACAAGACTGTCCTTTCTCCCTCTTCTTGCTGTGTGTGTGTGTGTGTGTGTGTGTGTGTGTGTGTGTGTGTGTGTGTGTGTGTGTGTGTGTGTGTGTGTGTGTGTGTGTGTGCTTGTATGTGTTTGTACAGGCGTGCATCTCATCCTCATAGGGGGCGTGTGCCAGCTTCTGGCTGCCCTTCTGTCCTTCCGCAAGTATGACCACCTGAGTGGGACCTCCTTCGTTGGCTATGCGGCTCTATGGAGCAGCTATGGTGCCACCAGGATCTTCATGGGTGCTTCGAGCCCGCCCTCAGGCAACCTTTCATCAGCCAACGCCAGCCTGGAGATCACAGAGTGGCTCTCCCCTCCCATCAGCCAGTCCGCCATCGCGGGGCTTATTCCCTACATTCTGCTGTCATTCATTTTGGCCTTCTGCTCTGCCACAGTCAACTACATCATGCCTTTTGGGTTCGGGGCAATCACTGGCGCCCTGGTGTTCGAGGCGGTGGGGCTGGTGGGCCGCTGGGGCCTGGTGGTTTCTGGGGTGTTGGAGCTGCTCATCCTGTTCTTCGCCATCTACGGGTCAGCTGCGCTTCTCATCAAGGGGGTTTCCCAGCGTTATGTCCTGAAGGGCTTCGGGAACCCCCTCTTCAATGTACTCCTGCTGGGCACAGCCAACTCCAGCAGCTCCCAGGGCCTGGGGCAGGAAAAGAAGAAGAACACCAAGTATGCTGAGCCCATGGCATTGGGCTTCTTCTGTGACACCGTCTCGCCCTTCATCTTCGCATTCTACTGTTTCGGCTATGTCCCCTCATTCGCTGTGGGCGCCGTCTGGGTCTCCATCATCTCAGGAGCTCAACTCTTCTCCAGCTACTACTCCTACCTCCGCCAGGACTGCTACCACACCACCAAATTTGGTCTGCACTGCACCTACTGGCTGGTCAAGTCCTGGGAGGAGTTTGTGCTTTCGGTCCTGATGGGTAAGCAGGTGCCGGCAGGCACTAGGGAGGCCATGGTGGGCGACTGGTTCTTCGTAGCAGCAGCAGTGATCATCTGTGTGGTGAGCCTGAACATGGATACGCTGGAGCTGCTACACAACAGCCTCTTCCTCCTGCTCACAGTCTCCACCATCTCCCAGATCCCCCTTGGAGGCTACTACATCTTCTTCGGGGTTTCGTGCTCCCTCTTCACCGCCCTCTCTCTCTACAGCACCTTCGCCCGCCTCGTCAACAGCATAGCGGAGAAGTCCCTGATTCTGGTGGGGCCGCAGCCCATTTCCACTGCCCGCCTCCAGGGGGCACTAGCTGTTCTTAGGCGCTGCATGGGTAATGTGTGGCAGCAGGCTCCTGCCGGATGCATGGCCTCAGAGCTGCCAGATGCCCTGTTCTACCTCACCAATGGGCTGGCGGCTCTCTCTGCTGTCCATGCCAGCCAGCCCAACCCCTCCTTCCTGCACCTCACCGTGCCCTGGGTGCTCATCTCAGGTGCGGTCATTCAGGCATATGTTAGCCGGCTGCAGGTTCAAGGCGGCCGGCGCTTTGGCTCAGTGATCCCCTCATTCTACACAGCCATTTGGGCCACCTGGACCTGGTACCGTTTTGCAGGTGCGTAGCACACCCCATGACACACATTAGAGATATCCATGCACTTAATACAATAGCAATAACAGCCTTTGTTTTTTTCTTTAGGCTATCTGCTTGATATTTCTGCTGGTTCAGCATATGGCTTTGCAGCTGGGGCAATAGCATTCCTGGTAGCAAATGGATTCCTCATGCTAATAGGTAAGTAAAGAGACACTGGCACAGATGTGCTTCTTGGAGAAATGGAGTGAGTTGGGTGCTTGGCTCAAGAAAAAAAACTGTTGTATTAATGTTATCCTGAAAACCAAAGCCAATGAGGGAATGGTAGGGGAAGTTGACCCTCCAATATATTATTATTGTGCTATAAAATAAAAAATTACGTAGAATGCCACCTCAGATATCATGTTCGTAATTATCATGCCACATTAAAGCATGAGTCTCAACATGGCTTTTTAAAATAGTTTCTTCAGTAATGTGTCAACATTGCTGTGTAACTCTAAAGATTTTAGTTTTTACAGTTGGTATGTGAACTAAATGCCATTGCAAATTATTCGTGGCTGCAGCTCTGGTAAAGCAACAATGTTTTTCTTTTTCAAGGAGTCATGATAGAGTACACAAAACTTCTCTTTTGAACAGAGAATGTGGACAAAACTGTTTGCCATTGTGCAATGAAATTGTACAATTGCATTTTGTTCTCTGATTTCTTGTATGTATTTATAGTTGTTAACCTATAAATAGATTGGTGACTTATTTTTCTGGTGACATGCTCTGGGCACTCTCTGTGTATAGCTGCCTATGGTAACCTGGTCCTGTTGGCACTGACCACTATGATGGAGGTCATACTGGTCTGCTTTCTCCTCTCCACCTTTGGCAGACTGCCCTACCAGCTAGAAAGTAAGACCTCTGCATTTTACACAAAATAAAATGATTGGTCATATATCTGCTTTCTGAAGAATGTCCAGGCACCGTAGTAGAATAGTTCCTTGTTCCTTGGCAAAGTTGGCAAATGGTTGAAGGATTATTTTCTCTAGCTCCTGTGCTTGTCTTACAGTCGCCATGCTGGCAATATTCTCCATAATCTGTCTGTATGGAGCCCTTGCCTCATCGGTCAACTGCATCTTCTCCAATGACCTGATGCCAACAGGTCCTCCAGTGTTCAAGGTCAGACTTTGTTTGTCCTCCTTTGGCCTAATCAGTAACAAGGAACCGTATTACCCCCTGGCTGCTGACGCAGAAGGGAATCCCACTGATTGTCCAGCGACTTTGTCTTAATGCAGGATGAGAAGAAGAATAAGGCTGAACCTCCTCTCCCCTGCCCCGTTGCTGACTCTCGGGTGACCAGCGGGCTGCTGAGCATTGCGCAGCTCCTGGACCAGGGTGGGGTGTGTGGCATCCCTACAGACACCGTGTACGCCCTGGCCGCCTCCTGTAAAAACCCCAAAGCCATTGAGAAGATTTACAACATAAAGGTGAGGCCCGGCGAGGCCATTCCCTCACCTGCTTCATGAATGCACGTCTGAAACTGCACTGGTCAATAGCGTTCTGGAACAGTTGTTACAGTGTAATCAGTGGCTGGCACTGACACAAAGGCTTTGCAGAGATGGTCCAAAACAGTGCATCCCGAAAATATTTGCTTTGATAGTGTAGGCTTTCTGCAAGTGCTGCATGATAGTCTTTTAGTAGTTAAAGTTTGAATGGCTCTGTGTTCAATTTGAAGCAGGCTTACGAACATGTTCTCCACACTTCACTACCCACAGGACCGCCCGGCAGAGAAACCTGTCTGTATCTGCATCAGCCGTGTGGAGCAGTTGGTGGTGGCCAAACCCCCCTTCAGCCCCCTGCTATGGGAGTTCATGAGGAATGTCTACCCTGGGGGCATCAGCTGCATTGTGCCCAAGGGAGAGTGGCTATTCCAACTAGGTGAGGTAGTGACAGCCAATCAGCTTGTCTACTTATGACTGCGTATCTTGAGGTTTGATTTTTCAAGCAAGCAATGTCTTCATGACACTGCCTCTGATTATAATAAGAATAAGAATATAATCTGATTTACTGTGTACATGTTTCAGGTCAAGAAGCTGATACACATTATATGATGGTGTATTTGATGGTACCGTTTTATAAGTGGTTTATGCATCACAGGTACGAGGGTTTGAAAGCAGCTGTAAAGAAATCATACCTCTTTTTTTTTGCCTTACTTTGTGTTCAGGAGTGGGACCGGCCTATGGCCATGTGGGAACCAAGGACAGTATCATGATCCGCGTGCCTGACCACACGGTCACAGTGCACCTGTGTGACATCACCGGGCCCCTGGCCATCACATCAGCTAACCCCAGTGGCGAACCAGACAGCACCCACCATGATATGGTTGTCACGTGAGTGTCCGGATTGAACTTCCAGGATTGAAACACACAGTATGTTAGTGTGTGTGCGTGTGCATATGTGTGTATGCCTATCTGTCTGTCTCCTCCTGTCCTGGGAGTAATGTGGCACAAATATATTTTCTATAAAATACCATTACATTGCATTATACATATCTATTACATTATCACACAAACATGGTGATGTCTGCCTAATAGAGCTGTCAGGGTATGAATGAAGCAGTCCTCGTTGGAGGGATTTCCAATGGCTCCTTTCTTTATAGACGCCTAGGACACAAGATCCAAGGAGTCCTGTGTGATGGAGAGTCTAATGAAGTGGTAGCATCAACCGTGGTCAACTGCTTGAAAATTGATGAAGGTAAAGAACCTTGCAGAACATTCTCTATTCATTAGACAGAATACTTTATACTTTATTCATCCACCTGCTCTCTGTACTCTCTGGTCCCAAAGAGAGGCTGTTTAAAAGGCAGGTGAATTGCATTGTGGATAACTAACGAATGTAATCGGGGTCTGTGTGCTTCCAGGTACCATCTCTATCCTGCGAGAAGGCTGTGTGCCTGCAATCAAGGTCATGCAAATATTTGAGAGAGTGAAGAACAGCATGCTGTGAGCACATCCCCCCCAAATCCACAACTTTCCAGCTCATCATCCCGCTCATTTCCAACTCATATTGTCAGACATCTGGCTTATTTATTTTTATGGGCAGAAGTTATTAAAAGTGAATAATGATGATAAATATGTTACAATAGATTTTTTATTTAGGCACTATGAGCAGCATTTTAGCGTAGATGCACCCGTATATGTAAGCTTGTAAATGCCTGTAGTCAAACCTTTTTAATAGCCTTGATGAAAACATTTATAACAAAGCACTGTATATGAGCACTTTCAATTAACAATGAAAATAATCAGTGACATGGCTGTGATTATTTATCTATTTGTTTGAATATATAATCATTGGAACCTGCTGTAAATTGCACATATATTCACTGTATTCCTGTATTTTAAAACACAAATAAAATGAATTCAAAACAAAGTTATCTTGTATCTTTATCTAAGCATCCTGTTTATGTTTAATTTTTTAACAAAATTCAGCTAGGTATTAGAGGCACATATTTCAGATATGTGTTCATGAATGAAGGTGGAACCCGCACACTGTGTGTAGAAGAGGGAATATCCCAAACGAGGCTAAGGCTCGATGTTTAATTTAAAGTCTTTTAATAGACAAAAGAGACAGACGTTTCGGTCAAATGACCATCATCAGTATCAGAGATATGTGTTCATGAAATATCAACAGTTATCAGTTAATTTGGTGCAGCTGCTTAAGATGAAATTGAAAAGCTGATTGGTACACTCAAAACTTGTTGCAGGCTCAAGTAGAGTTTAGAAAATAGTCAGTTAATCTTTGGAAAGTACTCTTTTTCACTCCACATGATATCTGTGATGAAGAACTGCACATCTCAGACCTGATCACTTTGGACAATTGGAACTAAATTAAAATGACTTTATCTGAGATGAACTTTTCTGGTAGAGCACTTCTCGTGAAATGACTGAATAGTGACAAACTGGATCTCTGAATATGGCCATCTAATCATCCCCCTGTTAATTGGTTGAATAAATCATTCCGTCTTCACCATAGCTGAATGGGGTGAGCGTCCTGGCTCAAAATGGCTGCCGTACATCACCCACATGGGTACAATGAAGTATTTTAACATGTTACAGCAGCATTTACAGGAGGGATGCAAGAAGGCGGACATTAGAAGCACTGCTCATCTGGTTATCTAAACCAGTGGAAATATTTTATCCAAAGAGGATAAAGAGCTCCCAGAAACAATAATTTGCAGAGACTAAGCCTATTTTCAGTGGGTCTCTGCACTCCCCCTCCTCCCCTCCCCCTCCTGCTTCTTCATACCTCACCCTATTCTCAACTGCAGATACAGTACCAGGCTATGTTCACACGGACAATAGGGTATGCGTCAGATTGACGGATAGGTATGCATTGGTGGCTTGATATAGGGCGGAATTATGCTTCTGCGTCTGCGAATATGTACATGTTTTGTACGCTGATGTACGCATAGGGGTTTGCCAACATACTTGCATGTAACATTAACACGTGCATTTGAGGTAGTGTCGCATTTACTAAACTAAATAATGTTTAGAAAACAGAAGAAACCCAGAAATGGAAATCCGTTGTCACCCCCAGCGGATATACTTGTGTGTGTGTGTGTATGTGTGTGTGTGTGTGAGATGTTCGTGGAGTTTTCTGTGCATTTGTCGAAAGTGACTGGGTAGAGTGCTTCCTGTGTGTGTGGGGAAGAGGGAGAGGGGGTGCACTAAAACTGTTCACCTCTCGCCCTCGGTTTTATTGAAAGAGAGCTCGCACTCGGCAGTGGAGGGTGTTTCAGAACTCTCACTGTGGCGAGTGTCTGTATGAATGGGAAAGAGAACTCGAACTGCAAAGTTCGAGTGTCTCAGTATGCATGGGGGGGAAGCACTTGAAAGGTCACTGTATATGTGTGTGCCTGGGGAGGTTCCAAGGGAACTCCGGAGGAAGAGGCGCGGTGTCCCGTAAGTTATGATTATTTTAGCTTGTTTTAGTTTTTACCCGAAAGCTTCACGGCGAGTAGAGTGAAGATTTTGTGTCTGTTTGTGTTGGTGTTTGTTATATGTTAACCTGCTACTGCCACTGTCTCTTCCCCATGTCTGGGGGGAGAGACAGGAAAAAATGAATAAAATCCGGTCCGTAGACCGACAAACTCCACTCCGTGTCTCCAGTCTGCTCTGTTCCCATCCAGGGTTTGTCACGTGGCGTGTGACAGGTACATTCTGCTATATCTTGTTCTAACACATGAATGTGTCTTGATACAGGAATTATGTTTAAGAAGCATGGTCTATAAACTTGTTTTCTTTATTAATTTAGGAAGCATTTCTTTTCAGAGATAGCTCAAAACAGTACCAAGTACCTGGAAGCACAAAGATAATCTCAATAGAAATATGGAAAATGCTTTAGTACCAGAGCCGCTGCTGGGTCAGTGTAAATGACTTAGAGGCTCTTTTAGGAAGTGAGGCTGCTGGTTTATGTGGCTTAAAACTTTGCAGACACAACAGTATGAAATAAAACAAGCCAAACATGTTGTCAATGGACAATGAAAGGAGAAACAAAAATACATTTGTTTTTAAAATAGAAGACAGGAAAGAGGTCAGGAAATTCAGTGAGGGGCTGGGTCACACAACACTAGCCATGTATTTGTTTTTCATAGCAAGGCTTGTGGTTCCAAATAGCTGTCAAAAGGCTGTTGGTCAGCAGATTTTGCCAGAAGTGCTTTATCATTATGCAGGGGAAGTTACTCAAATTCTTACACAATTCAGCCTCTGACTGTTTCCTCAAACAACAAGCGCACATGGCCAAAGACAGAAAAGCTTAATAGATAGTTGGTCATGGGAACATACGCTTGTTACAAACCATTCACAGATCAGATTCTCTTTTATAAAGTTATGAAACACATTTACATTCATTTGTGCTGAGGTGTGAGAAAGTTGACCCTGCCCTGATTGGGCTGCAATGCTGTTATTCCCAGGGGCTTCCAAATTCAATCAGAAGCTTATCAGGCACTAATTCGCCCATGCGTTCTCAGACAATGCTGTGTTTCCTCTACATAATTCAATGACATTCTCAAATTCCAGCACAAACAATCCAGCATTGAGGAATTCCATTGGCGTAAGGAGTGTCTTTTTAGATGGCACAGTGAAGCACTGGAACTGTAGGCTGATGGTGTATGTGGTATAGCCAGCGTATACTGAGTGACATGGTGTAGCACCAGTGTAAATTTAGGTCTACCTGCTATAGTCAGTGAATATTTGGGTGTATGTGGTGCAGCCAGAGTAGACCAGAGTCCTGGCAGCTGCCTGAGACATCAGCACACAGTCTGAAAATTTCAGGCCCAGCAGAGCTGCCCTGTGCCCAGCCTGAGCCTCTCCCAGCCGACTGCAGCAAACACCAGCGTTGTGGGCCAGCCCAGAATTCTGTCTGAGGAGGCTTGCTTCCAGGAGTTTCCATTCACAATTCACCCACGACTTCAGTCTGCTTGTCCCAAGTGGTCCGCCCGGTCAATCTTCAGCTTCCGATGAAAACACCAGAGCTTTGTGCCAGCCAACACCACTCACACTCCATGCACTAAGGGACAAAATTTAGCAACATGACACATTTTCCGGAAAACCTGTGGCAGTATTTCAAATCTTTTCTTGTTCCTCTCAGTGCTGATATTGGCTCTGTGGTGTATGTCAGCCGACATCATATACAGGAAGTTGTCGACATTCCACTGGCATTTTTTGTTGAAGTGTCTTCAACAACTTCCTTCCCTGGAGGGACCTTGGTTTTGGTTTATATGGCACAGAAAGTACCCTCATTAACCTCTGGAGTGACCTAATCTCTAATGAAAAGCACCTGTTGCCTGTGAAAGGTTGGCAGCAATCCAAAAGGATTTTTTTACTTAGTGAGTTGAAGCAGTGGCACAGAAGGTTTCCGTATGAGAAAACATCTAACTGGAGGTGTGAAGATAAGGCAGTGTGATTAGGCTGAAATATATATCCCTGGAAATCCCCAAGGATGGAATTCTTGAATGCAGTCTGTCATTCCACTGTGTGCTTTGTTAAGGAGACTAGGATAGCTAGTAAGGATAACTTTCCACAGTTTTATGGCATTCCATTACCTTTACTTCACAACAGCACGGTTTTCCAATTTGCAAGGTTGGGCCTGGGGCAGCAGACATTCAGCTCTACACTGAGATTCAGACATGCCAGACCTATAGTAGGATCAACACATGGCAGAAGTCAGGGAAAATAACCAGAGCATCTGTGTATTAATCGCAGGGGCGTAGCACACAATTCTGGGCCCTATACATATGCAGTCTTGTGGGCCCCCTTCCCCTCTTGATCCATGACTCTTACGCATCTTTAGAATTTTTTTAATTGAATCAACAACTATACACATGAATCTGTAGTGGTTATTAGGGTAATCGCTAATGAACTGCTTATACCACATTTAAACAAATAATTAGTAAGATTATCTGGCCATAGTCCTGGGTCCTCTGGCAAATACCCTTCTGCATTCCCCTCACTTTTTTCCACTTCCTCCTCCGTCTTCTCCTCATCCTTCTCACTACCCTCAGAGCAACCTTCATTTTCCTTACTCTCTTCACCTCCATCACCCTCTTCACTAGTCCTACTCCTACTCTCTGCCTCTTCTACCTGCTCACTCTTTGCCTCGATCACATCTTCTTCCTGCTCACTCTCTGCTACAAGGACAGGCCCCTCTACAAGCATGAAGCATACAGGATTGATATTCGCCTCTTAACCTGTTTATAATATACAATGAAACAGGCTACAGGCTAGATTCTGCTTAATTTACCAGCTAGCTAGCTAACTATCAGAATATAGCTAGCTAGGTTAGCTTGTCTTGTTATAGAACTGGATCAAATGAGTCTTCAAAAACAAAGTTGCAATGCATTTCACCATCACCAGTAGTATGTTTGCCAGTAGCGAGAGTGAAACTGAAATGAGATTAATCGCGATTCTTTTTTTAAATGAACGCGTTATCCATTTGAAATTAATCGCATGTGTTAACGTGTTAACGTTGACAGCCCTAGTTCTAGGTATGTTACAAACATTTGAGATGTTATAAATCTAGCCTGAAACGTATCCCACCAGATAGAGCATGAAATACATTTAATTTGATACCTTATTCACTCTCATATCTTAAGTTTTAAGGAAGTAATGTCATTTCAGATAATTCAAATTAAGATAGCCTATACCATATCTTTTTTAGAATGCTTCAATCTGTAATTACTGAAAATGTCATGCAATTACATTTATTTTTAAGAAAGTTATGGGCATTTATGTTATTGAATCACAGCTTTTGTTTCAAGATCATTGAAAAACAATAGCGGTCAATATGCACGTTTCCGAGTGTAAAAATTACCATAACTTCCTTAAAACTTCAGATATGAGAGTCAGTAAGGTATCAAATTAAAGGTATTTTCATGCTAGATTTGTAACATACCTAACTAGTTCAATCGAAACAACGTACCGATATTGGCTTAAACCACTATTAAAGTGTTAGCAAGTTGCTTACCATTCTTTTGAAAGAAATGAGTGAGCAGTTGTTTTCCCTCAGTTTGCCTTTTTTCTCTTTCTTCCCTTTCTCTTCTTTTTCGATACCCCGACTTCACTTTCTTTTGGAAAGATTGACTGAAACTTGCGGGCTCCAGCATCAGCACCAGTCAGCGTGATTAGCCGTGTTTGGCGACAAAACCATTTGCGCTTTTGAGAGGGGAGAGGGGAGGGGGCCCAGAGAGCCTCCAATATTTTTATGGATACAAAGTTCAGTCTCTCAACCTATTTATTCAGCCAATATAATTTAGTAATGACACTAATTACTTAGAAATTTAAAATTGCAGACATTTTCTTTTTCATTCCAGGCTTTTCAAGGGCCCTCCCCTGCTTGGGGCCCTGGGTAGTCAGTCCCCCTTTTCCCCCCGCTACGACGCCCCTGATTAATCGTGTACATTGGACTTGATGCTATGTATCCCCCACCATTCAATGTTTAACATTAAAACTTGGCAGCTGAGGCCAGATCTCATTACTAAGCTGTTCAGAACAAATCCTTCTTTACGGATCTCAGGGAGAAGGAGCTTTCATTGTTCTGGGAAATTCTATGTGGATTTATGTGGAGATCTGGTGATTGAGACAGCCATGGCATATGGCTTATATTATTTTCATGCTCATCAAACCATTCAGTGCCACTCTGTGGATGGGGGTATTGTCATCCTAGAAGAGAAATGCTTCACTATAGGCAGGGTTGGGAGGGTTACTTTGTAAATGTAATTAGTGCCTGAATACTGATTACACGGCTCTGAAAGTAATCAGATACGAATACAGTTACATGTCTCAAAAAAGTAACGTATTCAGATTACTTTTAGAATACTTTTGGAATACTTACTTTTTCCATCACAGATGGGTATGTTTTGAGATACAGGAGACATTAGGAAACTGTTATATAGCCAAAGGTGGTGCTACTTAGTAGTAAAAGGGTGCTCAAACTTTTGCACACGCCATGTTCACTTTTTTATTTTATCAGTAATAAATGTAAATAGTTATTATGCATTACTGTCATATTCCCTTTGTTCCTGTCTTGTTTTTCCTTTGTCTTGTTTCTCCCGTGTGATTGTTTGTGTTAATTGTTGGCTGTGTGGCTCAGTGGGTAGAGCATGGCGTTAGCAACGCTTAGGTTGTGGGTTCAATCCCCACTGGGACCACATATACTGAAAAATGTATGTATTCACTACTTACTGTAAGTCACTTTGGATAAAAGCGTCTGCTAAATGGCGTATATTATATTAAATGGCGTATATTATTATTCAATTATCAACCCTCATTACTCCTCATCATGCTCACCTGTTGCCTATTCCGTCGTCCGTTCCGGCACACCAGCCTCCCATCAAGATCATCAGCCCTGCAGTATATCTACCCCGGTTTTCCAGTCATTCATCGTGATAGAGAAATTCTGTTTCTGTTCAAAATAGTTTTTGAACCTCTTCTCACGCTGGCACAAGGTGTGGCGCTGTGCCAAAAGAGATAGGCGGCAAGCTGTGAGCTAGTTAGCCGGCATAGTCTCAGGGTCAGAGCGGCCCTGCAGAAAAAGATTACCGAGGTTGTCTCAGAGAGGAAAGAAAACAACCGTCTCTTGATGGGCGAGGCTATAGCATTTGTCTAAATCATTGTGTATAAGAAGTGTTCTCTCCGGAAATGATTTGTTCATTGCCTGGCAGGGAGGCGGTGAACCCCGAATGCATTTGGTTGAATAAACTCTGTTGAAAATTGGTTGTATGTTCTGTTTTCTCATTTGGTGCAAGTGTTCTCTATTCACTTTGAAGGTCTTCTGAATTTTGTGAACCTAACAATTGGGGGCTCGTACCGGGATCCCAATATCTCACCGCACGGGCGCAGAGGAAGGGCGTGGCGTCTGAACCGTGCACGGGGCTTGTCTGGGACAAGTTTTTGAAAGTCCTCGGTCCGGATCGAGCAGGATCCTTGGATAATTAGCGAGGCCAGACAAAGCAAACATTCCTCTGGAAGCGCGGTGAGTGACGGGATTTTTCCGAATTCTATTTAAGATAAAAGTGTGATATTGAACCTAGAGCCTTGCCATAAAAGTGAGTGACAGAACATAAGTGAAAATAGTGAACGTGGAACTTTTTGTGGCGGGGGTTGTATGCCTGATTGGGTGGTGGCACTCCCAGTCTCCGGACGGGGTTCAAGTCCCTGTGGTGGTGTATGCCTAATTAGGTGGTGACACTCCCGGTCTCCGGGACGGGGTTCAAGTCCCTGCGGCGGTGTATGCCTAATTAGGTGGTGACACTCCCGGTCTCCGGGATGGGGTTCAAGTCCCTGAGGTGTCTCCAATTTGTTGGGTTGGAGCCTAATGCGCCGAAAACTGCACACGTGAGGAACTGTTTTCTAAGAGGTGGAGTGTTTATTCATAGTATGAGTGAATAAAAAATGAATGCAATTGCGCCTGAGTATGAGTGAATAAAAAATGAATGTGATATGAATGCAATTGCGAATGACTATGAGTGAATAAAAAGTGTAATAGCAAAGGTGGTTGTGGTTGTTGTTGGGTTAAGAAAGAAAGTAATGGTGAAGTTTACCTGCCTCAGGATTCAAGGGAAATGGAATCGAGGTTTACGGGGGCAGGAGATTGGGTTGAGCATGTGGAAAGAAAAGTTTGGGAAGTTGAAGTTGAAGGTCCCGCAATGTGGCAAGATTGTGAATGCAATTAGAGATAAAGCTAAAGGTGATAAAGCAAAGCAAAAGAAATATGGAACCAAATATTATATATAATAATATTATATTATATAAAATATTAAATATGGACTGTTATTCGCCTAAATGTGGCTGAGAGAAGCACAGAATAAACAGTTAAATAAAGATGATGTTTACAAAAAATGGGTAAAAGAACGCAGCATGCGTCCAGAGTCCAGCTGCTGAACAGATAAAAGCGGCCGTTGCTGCAGAAATGAAAAAAAAGAATCCGTGCGCATCAATGATTACAGGTTTCGGGTGAGGCAGAGGAATCATAATTTCCTTTGATAGAAGTAGTGGATGGGCAAGGTGATTCATGTCATGTGTACAGAGTGTGGACACAAACTGACTTAGCCGCCGCTATGGCAGACCGTCCTCACCCTGACAAGGGAACGACAGAATTTGTCCAACACCTGAACGGTACGATGAACAGTTACAGATTAAACACTGTAGAAGTAGAAAGGTACGTGCGCTATGCATTAAAACAACAGTGGTGTCAGGTGGAGGGAGATTGGACTGCCCTAAACCAGGGGCAAGCCATTCCCTGGGTGGTGTCTCCAGCTCAGGCAGCGAGGGCACAAGACGCTTATTGGGGACCCATTGATCAATTATTAACAAGGGTTACTCTTCTTTTCCGAGGACGCTGTGATTACGTAAAAATTTTGGACTGTGTGCAAAATAAAAACGAAATGATAATGGCGTACCTAACCCGTCTTAAAAAAGTGTTTAATGCTAACAGTGGTCTTGAACCACCTGCAAATAATAACGATGGGGTTTATGAACAACAGCTGAAAAATGCGTTCCTGAACGGCCTCACTCCTGCATTAACAATGTTAATTAAAAGATATGTAATTACGTGGGCAACGTGCTGATTGCAAGTGATAATAGAACATGCTATTCACTTCGAGCGAACGGCTAGGGAAGACCAATTAAAATGAAACAAAAAATTACTATTGAATGTGACGAAAATGGGTTGTATAGGTACTATTGGAAATAGTTTTGGGAATCCTATACAATTGATAGATTGGTATTACACATGGGAATTGATATACTGCCAGTCATGCACAACTGTGTGAATTTATTCCGTCCGAGCAGACAGCCCCAGCGAACTCTTATAGCACTGCTCTCTTACCCCTGACTAAGACATTTAGAATATGAGTGTTTCTGGAACATGCCGCAAATAAACGAAACGAGATGTTTAGGCACCATATATAGTTGACCGAAATTTACTGGAATTCTAGTAAACTTGAGTGAAGAGCAGAAATGATTATTTGAACAAATCAGGCAGCCGCATATTTCATTATCGAAAATGACCGAATGTGAATGGGAAGATGTGGGTTCTTGGGTTAGAGAAATGCCGCCTGGTAGGGAGTGCAGACAGAAATCCAAGGTTGTAAAAATATCATTCTTTGCTTCTGTGCGTACAACGCTGTGTGCATACACAACTGCTATTTGAACCATACAGCACGCTGCTGGCTCTTTCCGATGACCATCCTAGTTTACATCAGATAAATAATTAGGTATTGTATGATGTTCCGCAAACACTCTGGGCTCAAAGTAAAAAAATGACGCATTCATTGTAGACAGCGAAGAATCTGAAAATGAATGATCCATCTGATCTGCACTGTACTATGTACATTTTACATTTTAGGCATTTGGCAGTATCTGTGATTTATTTTTTCCTCCTGTATGTAGACGACATATTGAATTGCTCTCCTTCTCGGGAAAAGGCATGTTTGGACATTCCGGCCTCACAAGGCCACAAGATAAGCAAGGGGACGCTGCAGTGGTCTCTGCCAGAAGAAAAATATCTGGCAGAGCCTTTCAGGATAGGAAAACAGTGATACTGCAGGCCCCAAAGCCTAAAATAAAATAAAAACATGATGGTTTTTTTATGAATGATGAATTTCTGCCGAACCTGGATGTGTAATTATGCACAATTGATGCAGCCACTGTTAGATTGTATTTACACGAACCAATGGAGGCTCAAGATCCAATCAAATGGACTCCTGAAGTCAACGAAGCCTTTGAGCAGGTAAAACAGGTTTGGAGGTAAGCAAAGACCAATTGCTTATTACTCCACAGAACTGGATCCTGTAGCACGAGGACTGCCATGCTGTTTACAAGCTGTAGAAGCAGCAGCATTAGCAGTAAAAGCCTCACAAACCATAGTGTTATACCAACCATTGACACTGATGGTACCACATGTAGTTTCTGTATTACTACTGCAAACAAAACATTGACGAGATGTAAATGTGCAGCACATACGAAAGGAACAGATGAGGTGTCCCTGGGGAATGCATTCGCATTGCCGAGCGATCCACCTGGGTGCATCTGTCCCACTGTAAAAAGGTAACAAAGGGTGAGTAGGTACCTAAAAGAGTTGTGCTCAGAAGGGAGAAGTCCGGCTACAAAGGGAGGTGTGAAATATAGAACACACCTGTCTCAAAACCGGTGAAGCAAACAACCCTCTTACTGGGATTTAGACACAGCTATGGCGAACCTCCAGTGGCGGCCAGTGGGGTCTTTGACCATATTGATGATAATCACGGTATAAGAGGGAAGAGATTTGTAAAAGCACAGCACAGAGCGTAAACAAGACCAACTGTTACGTATGCACACATCTACCGGCATCATACGTAGCACCAAGGGTGACTGTGGACCAACCCCCGGGAATTGGAATAAATGTGTCCTGGACTGTAACATGTGCCATAGGGCTCTCAACTCATACAGGAACACTTAAATACTTTGACCCAACCCACAAAATCACAACCAAAGTGAACTGCTACGAATATACTGACGGGAATAAATTGCACTGATTGACAAGGTTTATTACAAACCTCACGACAACATTTGATTACGCCCATTATGGTAGTACCATATACCCCGCATAAGACCTTTATAAAATGTGTACGAGGGAAGGGAACAGTCCCGGTGGGGGAGACATCCCAATGCGATGGGACAGTGTACTCCTACTGTAAGAATAGAATCACCGGAACGCCCTTAAAGGAGACAAGGTGTTCCATGTTAGCACCTACAGAAAATGGCACTAGGGCAGTGGATGGGTGGTACTGGCTTTGTGAACACAATGTGTACATAGCTCTGCCTAAGAAGTGGCATGGAACTTGTGCATATGTGATGCTAACTGACATGGGTAATAAGCGCTGAAACACAGGGTTGTGCAAAAAGATCCTTAGACAGGGTATCTGCAGGTTTAGCCAAGTCAGATTTAAGGCTTTTTAATACTTTTTTAATGCCACTCAGAATGAAATTTAATACCAATTTCACGATAACAAAATGGCAAATCACGCAACGACACCAATTAGTTTAGGTTTAGGGACAAATTTGTCCAAAGATGTTTATTAAAACATAAAGGGGTAACTGGATTGGATGAGGCGGCACGGTGGTGCAGTGGATAGCACTGTCGCCTCACAGCAAGAAGGTCTCGGGTTCGAATCCAGGCCGGGGGCCTTTCTGTGCGGAGTTTGCATGTTCTCCCCGTGTCCGCGTGGGTTTCCTCCGGGTACTCCGGTTTCCTCCCACAGTCCAAAGACATGCACGTTAGGCTAATTGGAGAGTCTAAATTGCCCGTAGGTATGAGTGTGTGAGTGAATGGTGTGTGTGCCCTGCGATGGATTGGCGACCTGTCCAGGGTGTATTCCTGCCTCTCGCCCGGAACGCATGCTGGGATAGGCTCCAGCCCCCCCCCGCGACCCTGACGGAATAAGCGGCTTAGATAATGGATGGATGGATGGATGGATGGATTGGATGAAACAAAGGGGTGACACAAACATAAATAACAAAAATAGAAAATAATAAATTAAAACATCCAAATACATTCAGTGTCATCCAGGGCAGGAATTTCACCAGTGTCTGGCCTGCTGCCCCTGCAAAAAAATTAAGCGTAATGTGACCTCACTGGTCTTGGTGCCCCCACTGGCTGTGGTCTCTTCCCTGCTTCTATTCTTTATTGTAAAAATGAAACAGCAGCCTATTGCGATTCAGATTTTCTTTTGCCTTATGGACCACTGCATAGGGACCACTGATGGGCCTAACATTGAGACTGCCATATGTGTAGTCACTTGGGGGGCATGTATCTCACTTTGGAGTGCAGGGAACAAAGCGGTTCTTAGTATTTTTCCCCAAATGGGGAACCCCGTCTGCCTGCACGCTTAGCTTGCCCTCCAGTTCCCTCATCCTGTCTGCCCAGTCATCTCATCCACTCCTCCTGTGCATCCCTTCCGTTGTCCAGCTCATCGTTTTCCACTACCTCTGTTATTACTATTATTAAATCATCACTCTTAATATTCTAAACCTTGTCTGTGTCTGCGTTTGGGTTAGTTCCTGTTCGACATAACAGAACAATCTGACCAACATGGACCCAGCAGACAGGATTCAGTTCCATCAGGCCCTGTCCCTACAGGGTGTTCTCATCAGCCAACATGGCAAATCCCTCCAGGAGCTGATGGCAGAGCTGCGCAGCCTCTCCGCCAGCGTGAAGGAGATCGGGAACCAGGTGCAAGATTTGTCCTTACAACTCACTGCCCAAGGCTCCCCTCCTGTCATCGCTTCACCCCCGGATCTGCCGGTTTTCCCGCACAAGGAGCCTCACGTTCCTGCTCCGGATCGCTATGTCGGTGACCTGGGCATGTGCCGTGCCTTCCTTATCCAATGTTCCCTGGTCTTCGAGCAGCAGCCCACCACCTATTCCACTGATGGGTCCCACATTGCCTACATGATGGGGTTACTCAAGGGGGATGCGCTGGCATGGGCGTCCACCTTGTGGACGATGTTTCAGGAGATGTTTCACCTCCTACTCCCTCTTCATGTCCGAGTTGAGGAATGTCTTCGACCACCCCATTCGAGGCACGAACGTCAATCAACGTCTGTTCACCATCTGTCAGGGTTCCCGTACTGTGGTACTTCGCGGTGGAGTTCCGCATCACTGCTGCGGAGTCCGGATGGAACGACCTGCCGCTCCGAGGGGCTTTTTGGCACGGTCTCAGCGACTCAATCAAGGATGAGTTGGCTGCCAGGGATGACCCACCAAATCTCGACGACCTCATTTCCCTGGTCATTAGACTGGATAACCGCCTCCGCGAGCGTTACCGGGAAAGAGCTGTCCGTTGTCCCTCCACCTTTCCTTCCTGTGGCTCACCTCTCTACCCTCCAAAATCAAGACCTGAACCCTCTGCTGCCTCTACTTTCCGGCCTTGTTGTCTCCACCTCAGCCGTCTCCGAAGAGGTTCCCATGCAACTGGGTCGGGCTCGTCTCTCACCAGCTGAGCGTCTCCGGAGGGTGCGATCGGGATCCTGCATCTACTGCGGTTAGTCTGGCCACTTCCTGTCTTCCTGCTCCCTTCGGCTAAAAGAGGGGGCTCTGGGGGTCCTGGCAAGTCGTACTACCACCCCACCAACACCGCGACCTCATATGCATCTCAACGCCATTCTGTCATGGAACCAGCAGTCCCTGCCCTTGTCTGCATTAGTCGACTCCGTAGCTGACGAGAACTTCCTGGATTCCAACCTCGTCGCCCAAGCTGGGATTGCGTTGGAACCCCTCACGACTCCCCTGAACGCCAACGCTCTCAACGGCAAGCTCCTCGCCTAAGTTACCTACCGCACTGTACCCCTTCACCTCACCCTCTCCGGTAATCACCACAAGACCCTCCAGTTTCACGTCCTTTCCTCACCCTATGCTCCCCTGGTCCTCGGCCAGCCATGGTTGGTGGCACACAATCCCCACTTCGACTGGACCGCAAGTC
This sequence comes from Aldrovandia affinis, assembly GCA_029706075.1. NCBI lineage: Eukaryota > Metazoa > Chordata > Actinopteri > Notacanthiformes > Halosauridae > Aldrovandia > Aldrovandia affinis. The sequence goes on from JAINUG010000040.1 coordinate 48,874, forward strand.
GAGTTACCAACTGGAGTCTGTCCTGTCACTCATCCTGCTTGCTGTCTGCTCCTGCTCCTGCTCTGCCCGAGGCTCCTACGCCCACCACTGAACCTCCCGATCTCTCCCCTATCCCTCCTGTTAATCATGACCTCCTCGAGGTCTTCAGCAAGCAACTCGCCCTTTCCCTGCCTCCTCATCGGCCTTATGAATGTGCCATTGACTTCCTTCCTGGGGCTTCCCTGCCTTCCAGCCGCCTCTTCAACCTGTCCCGTCCAGAGAGGGAGGCCATGGAACACTACATCCGCGATTCCCTTGCCGCGGGTCTCATCTTCTTCGTCCCCTGTTGGTGCCGGATTTTTCTTTGTGGCCAAGAAAGACAAGTCCCTTCGTCCCTGCATCGATTACCGTGGCCTCAATAACATCACCATTAAAAACAAATACCCCCTTCCGCTCATCAGCTCGGCATTCGAGCCACTTCAAGGTGCCGTAATCTTTTCTAAATTGGATCTCCGCAACGCCTACCACTTGGTGAGGATCCGTGAGGGCGATGAGTGGAAGACGGCTTTCAACACCCCCCTCAGCCACTTTGAATGCCAGGTCATGGCTTTTGGGCTTACTAATGCTCCCGCTGTTTTCCAGGCGCTCATTAATGACGTTCTCCGGGACTTCTTAAACCGCTCTGTTTTTGTTTATTTGGACAACATCCTTATTTTTTCCTACAGTCTTGAGGAGCACGTCCAGCATGTCCGCCAGGTTCTCCAAATACTTTTAGAAAACAAATGATTCGTTAAAGCGGAGAAATGCGAGTTTCACGTCCACTCATTTTCCTTCCTTGGTTACATTATTGAGAGCGGTCAGGTTAGGATGGACCCAGAAAAGATCCAGGCGGTGGTGACTTGGCCTAAACCCACCTCCGTGAAGCTGCTACAACGTTTCCTGGGCTTCGCTAACTTTTACCGCCGCTTCATCAGGGTTGCCGCTCCCCTCACTCGTCTCACCTCCTCCCTTACCCCTTTCGTCTGGTCCTCGGAAGCGGACTCCGCATTTGCGGAGCTAAAGAGGTGCTTCACCTCCGCACCCATCCTCATTTTACCGGATCCATCTCGCCAGTTTGTGGTCGAGGCTGATGCCTCTGACACCGGGGTGGGAGCGGTGTTATCTCAACGCTCTACCTTGGATCAAAAACTCCACCCTTGTGCTTTTTTTCCCCGTTGCTTGTCCCCTGCCGAGCGAAATTATGATGTCGGGAACCGTGAACTCCTGGCGGTGAAGCTTCGCCTTGAGGAATGGCGCCACTGGCTTGAGGGTTCCGAGCAGCCTTTTATCGTCTGGACTGACCACCGCAACCTGGAGTACATCCAGACGGCCAGACATCTGAACTCTCGGCAGGCCCGCTGGGCCCTTTTCTTCGGGTGTTATTTTTTTTTAAATTTTTAAATTTTATTTGACCTTTATTTAGCCAGGGGAGCCCATTGAGACCAAGTCTCATTTACAATGGTGCCCTGATTACAAAACAATTATATAAATTACACATAAACAAACAATAAGGCAAGGACAATAAAAATAGATGAAAGCATCATACAAAATAACAATAATAAGAGGAACTAGTGTTACAATAGAAGTAATTACAATAAATTTAGAAACACTCACATACCACTAACTCTATATCCTTAAGCATATTTTTAAAAGTTCCTATGGAGACCACAGAATCCAGTTTGAAGGTCTCCTGAAGCTCATTAAAAGCTCTAGGCCCATAATAGCTAAAAGCAGTTTTACCTAACTCAGTTCTGACATGTGGGACTTCAAGAGTAATCCAATCCTGAGTTCTTGACTGATAAAAACTTGAGTGCAATGTTAAAAGAGAATTCATGTAAAAGGGAAGCTTTTGTAAGATCCCCTTAAAAACATAGATGAGAAGGTGCTGTTTTCTTCTGGTGGCCAGGGAAGACCATCCTACTGCCCGATAAAGTGCACAATGATCAATCAATCAATCAATCTTTATTTTTGTATAGCGCCATTTACAAACAGGTTGTCACACAGCGCTTCACAATTGGCATTTTCCAGAGGGAATCAAAAAAACAGAAAACCATTGGAGCCAATGTAGGAAACTGGAAAATGATTCCCTGACCCCTTAAAAGGCGGTCGAGATGAACTCCTGGAAAATTGTGGGATACAGAGAAAAACAACACAAATAGTCCTTGAGGCTCATGTGGCTTAACAGACCACTGAAAGGGCATTCTAAGTGTAGGAGTGGGGTGGACCTCATCCCTCCAGATACCAGGGCAGGGCGGGGGATGGAACCAGCAGCTATGGTCTGGGCCAGCGGCATCCGGCTAACACATGGCAGGGGTGGGGGGTTGACTCTGGGGCAGGTGAGCTCCGGGCAGGTGCCACGGCCGGGAGAAAAGAGGAAAGGTGCAATTATGACTATGATAAATATCACACCGGATCAGGGGGAAGAGTAGTGATAACACTTTTGCACCAGCAGAAGTAATCTAGGGCAGCATAACTAATTAGGTGAGTGGCACAGGGAGCACGCAGCCATGAGGGCACTCAGAGACCATCCCACCACATCATCAGCAGTCCTGATAGGGGCGGATCATCACTTATGATTGGTGACAGTAAGGATAGCTCATTGCACCAGAAGGCTCTATTGCTACGCCCCCTCCACATCTGCACCTAATGACTATAAGAGAGACTAAAGAGATGCGTTTTTAACCTAGACTTGAAAATTGAGACCGTGTCTGACTCCTTCACAGAGATGGGTAGACTGTTCCACAGTAAAGGAGCTCTATAGGAGAAAGCTCTGCCACCTGCTGTATTTTTTGATATTCTAGGGACTACCAAGTTGCCTGCATCTTGTGAGCGAAGTGAACGTGGGGGATTGTACGGATGAAGTGGATCCGTCAAGTAAGAGGGTGCAAGTCCATGCAACACCTTATAAGTTAAGAGGAGTACTTTATAGTCTACACGATAGTTTATAGGAAGCCAGTGAAGTGACGCTAACACAGGACTAATGTGCTCATATTTCTTTGTTCTAGTCAGGATCCTTGCAGCAGCATTCTGTACGAGTTGTAGGCTCCTGAGTGAGGCATTGGAACAGCCAGACAGTAATGCATTGCAATAATCTAATCTAGATGTAACAAAGGCCTGTACCAATTTTTCTGCATCTATTAATGACAGGAAGCCCCACATTTTGGCAATATTCCTCAGGTGAAAAAAGGCTACTCTGGAAATGTTTTTGATGTGACTATCAAATGAGAGACCAGGATCTATAGTAACACCAAGGTCTTTTACCACCAAACTTGCAGCAACAGAGCAACCATCCAGATTAAGAGATAAATCAGATAACCCTCTTCTGAGGTTTTTGGGCCCCAAGACCAACATCTCTGTTTTATCAGTATTCAACAATAGAAAATTATCTGACATCCAGTCTTTTATGTCTTTAAAACAGGCCTCCAACTGTTCGAATTGTCCTTCGCCAGGTTTCATTGATAGGTATAATTGTGTGTCATCTGCGTAGCAGTGAAAATGTACGCCATGTTTACGAATGACATCACCAAGTGGCAACATGTAAAGGGAGAACAATAATGGCCCCAAAACAGAACCTTGAGGGATACCATATTCCACCTTGATGAGAGCAGAGGGCTCGTCATTTAACTGCACAAATTGATACCTATCTGATAGGTAGGATTTAAACCAGGAGTGCCTGTCCACGCAGTCCAACTAGGTTTTCAAGTCTGCTCAGAAGAGTTTGGTGGTCTATTGTGTCAAACGCAGCACTTAAGTCCAAAAGCACAAGAATAGAGACGCATCCACAGTCAGCTGATATCAGTAAGTCATTGACAACTTTAATAAGAGCAGTCTCAGTGCTATGGTGTTGCCTAAATCCTGACTGAAAAGTTTCATAGATGTCATTTGATGTCAGGAACGAAGTCAGTCTCTGAGCTACAGCTTTCTCTAGAATTTTTGAGAGAAAAGAAAGATTAGAAATTGGTCTGTAGTTACTGAGATTTGATGCGCTCTAAAATGGTCACCTGTGATGAAACGAAGTGCAGAGTGGTAAACAGTATCGAGTTGTTTGAGGGTAGTAGAGGAAGCATGCATATAAATAATATCACCATAATCTATTACTGACAAGAATGTGGACCGAATTAAGCACATTCTATTTTCCCGAGAGAAACAAGCTTTGTTTCTGTAGAGAAATCCAAGTTTCACCCTTAGTTTTTTACAAAGACCATCTATATGTGTCTTGAAGGACAGCTTCTCATCAATAAAAATTCCAAGGTATTTATAAAAGGATACTCTTTCAATTATAGACCCATCTAAAGTGTACATCTTATCAGTAGATTCCTTCATGGAGCGGTGATTTGAAAAATGCATGACTTTTGTTTTCGACGCATTTAAAACAAGTTTCAGCTCTAGAAGTGAGCACTGAAATGAGTTAAAAGCTGACTGTAAAATGGATAATGCACCACCCAATGAAGGAGCAGATGAATAAATTACTGTATCATCAGCATAAAAATGTACCTTACAGTCATTTGTAAATGAGGCAATGTTGTTGATGTATAAAGTAAAGAGTAGAGGACCAAGGATTGAACCCTGTGGAACACCTCTAGTGACCTCCAAGGAAGGGTATTTAATGGAGTCAGCTACAATGCATTGTGATCTATTAGTAAGGTAGCTTGTAAACCACTGACATGCTTTCTGATCAAAGCCAGCCAGGCCTAGTCTATAAATTAAAAGTGCATGGTCAACTGTGTCGAAAGCTTTGGACAGGTCAACAAAGAGTGCTGCACAGCTCAACCCTTTGTCACGTGCACGTACAATATCATTTATAACCAAAGCTGAGGCTGAAATGGTGCTATGACCAGATCTAAAACCAGACTGAACTGGATTTAAAATACCATTGGTAGCTAGGTAAAACTGGATTTGACCATTAACTAGGGACTCCAGGATCTTGGCTAAACAGGAGAGCTTTGAAATTGGGCGGTAATTGTTAATGTCTTTGGCGTCGCCCCCCTTATTAAGAGGAAGCACGTGAGCCGATTTCCAAATCTTTGGGACAATTCCTAAGCTAAGTGAAAGGTTAAAAATGTGAGTCAGGGGTCCTGTAATTACAGAAGTACCTAAACTTAAAAGCCTAGGGTCAAGAGAGTCAGCCCCCGTAGACTTTTTAGAGTCCATCTCCCTGAGAGCTACACCGACTTCCCTCTCCATGAGTGGTTTCAGAGAGAAACAGGGGTGAGTAGTTGAGGGCTCAGGGCTAGATGAGCGGATCCCAACAGGTTTATGCTGACCTACCCAACCCGCGATGTCTAGGGGATTTAATCTATCAAAGATATGTCCTGCACTAATAAAGTGATCATTAAAAGCATTACAGATTTCCACTTTCTCATTTAAGGGACCTGAAACAGAGTAACTGCTGCGGAACTACCGGGACAGAGTTTTTCTTCATGGACTTAATTGTTTTCCAGAATTTGCCAGGATTTCCAGCACTCATGTGTAGCGAGTTAAGATAGAAATCCGACTTGGCTTTCCTGACCATAGTTGTAAATCTATTTCTTAGATGTCTAAATAAAAACCAGTCTGAGGGCACCCCCGTTTTTCTGGCTTTCGCCCAGGCTGAATTCCTTTCAGTGAGAATATTTGAGAGCTCGTGTGAAAACCAAACTGTCTGCCTGTTTTTTATCCGTATTCTCTTAAAAGGGGCATGCTTATCAGCCAAAATGTTAAAATTATTGATAAAATAAGTAAGAGCCTGGTCAGGGTTATTGATAAGAGACACCCTACTCATATCACACCCATTTAAATCACACAGAAAATCATCTGCTACAAAGTGTTTAAAATTTATTTTGGTGATGATATGTGGCTTAGCCCTTTGCACTTTCACGTTCCTGATGCAAGCAATAGGACAGTGATCACTGATACCTTGAGGAAGGACTCCACTGAGTGAATATCTATGAGGCATGTTGGTGAGTATGAGGTCAATCAAAGAAGATCTAGAGCTACACTTTGCATTAGGGCGTGTTGGCTTAGTTATTAATTGAGATATATTTAAATTACAGCACATATCTTTAAAACTATCTGAGGATGGTTTATCCTAGTTGAGATTAAGGTCACCCATGATCAGCAATTCAGTGCTAGAATAGGAGGAAAATATATCTATGAGATTACCGATAGCACAGGGTAGGGCTGAAGGGGGTCTATATGCTCCTATCACAGTCACCTGGCTATTAATACCAAGGTTCACTGACAGAGACAAACATTCATATTCTTTAGGCACAGTAAGAGAGGCCAAAACGGAAACTGGGAAACATGTTCTGACATAAATGACTACACCACCACCCTTTCCCTTTCTGTCAGCTCTAAAAATATGAAAACCATCAAGACCTAAATCAGAGTCTAAGACTGATTTTTTCAACCACGATTCAGAAATTATTAAAATGTCTGGCGTAGTCTGTTGAACCAGAATGTTGACATAATCCATTTTAGGGACCAGACTTCTAACGTTAAGGTGGAGCAGACCAAGTCCATTTCGAGCTTTAAAGACTGAAGCAGATTCTAAAAGGGGTGTCTCTGTGTCAGCAGCAGTAACTGAGCAACACTGTACTAAAGGCACATCTAATAAATTGCTTAGACAAACCCCAGTAGGTCTGCGACCTGGAGCAGATTTTTCTCTTCGGACAGTAGGTGGCAGTCTAGCACTAATTCTCACACTAATCAGGTCAGGGGAGCTGGAGTCCGAAAATGTCTGTGTATACTCCGCCCTGGTATCTTCAATCTGGGCAGTCTGTACCTCCCTATCCATAATACTAGTACTAATTTCCCTCCCTGCCCCCCCAGTCCCTAGTTTAAATATTCCCCCGCTACCCTAAGCATATGCTGGCCCAATGCATCAGTACCCCTCCGGTTCAAGTGTAACCCGTCCCGCTTGTACAGGTCACCCCTGTTCCAAAAGGAGTCCCAGTGCCCCATAAACCTGTACCCCTCTTTCCTGCACCAGGTTTGTAGCCATGTGTTAAACCTCCATATAAAATTCTGCTTGCCTTTGCTAGCATGTGGTACTGGCATAATTCCAGAGAAGACCACCGTGGAGGTTCTGCCCCTTAACTTTGCTCCTAATTCTATAAATTTGTCCTGCAGAACCTCAAGCCTACCCTTACCTATGTCATTGGTTCCAACATGGACCATGACCACTGGATCCACCCCTGCTCTGGCCATGAGCTTGTCTGCATGTTCCAGGAGATCTCCAACCTGAGCACCAGGCAGGCAACAGACTATACTGTCTACACCTCTAATAATTGAATCCCCCACTACAATTAACTCCCTTTTTCTGAGTGGCATGGCCGCCAGGGTGCCCTGGGGCTCAACAGTCCTCCCACTCACAGAGGGCTGGGCCAGATCCTCTTCCTGCAAGGGCTGGAATCGGTTGGACACCACAATCTCTGGAAATGCCACCCCTGCATGTGCGCGCCCTTTTCTACGCTGGCGCCCTACCTTCACCCAACTCTCTCTCCCTACCTGCTCTAGAGTCTCCCCCCTACCCCGCTTTGGCGTGCAGGCTAACTCTCTAATGGGCGTACTAATTAGTTCCTGGAACTCTACAGATTCTGCAGTGCAGTCGAGACCAGAAAGTTGGGCTTCGAGATCAAGGATCTTTCCCTCGAGATGCTTCACAAGCTGGCATCTGTCGCAAATGAAACACTCATGGAAGCCTTCTTCCAGAAACGTAATCATTCTGCAACACTCACACTGCACTGCCGGAGGCCACATTTTCACCCCTGAATATACCTACTGCTCTCCCTACACTGAACGAATTACTGCCCAAACAGAGACACCAAGTCGATAAAAAAGTATTATTATTATTTTTATTTTTTTATACACCTCGGTTCCTAACACTCAGGTGCAGAAATGTCTAAATGGAAGACAACACTTAAAACTAATTTAAAAAGAAACTTTCGGTCCTGTTTGTGTAGTAATAGCGCTGGTAGCAGCCAACCGAAACGGCTATACGCTCTACGCTTGAAATACAACAATTAACTTTAAATTTAAGCCAACAAAAGCTATAGTATATTTCCCTACTCTTTGATTTGCTCCTGAGAGGGCGAAAAACCACAAAAAAACCTTGCGTCTGCTAGGTGTAATACAAATCGGTAACTTTTTAACAAGCTTTCCAAGCTAGACGTGGGAAAGAATTGAAAATTCCCTCTGTCCCCTAACGGCGACAAACTTTTACCTTAAGAGCAAATATTTTATCCCTTTACCTTTCTGATGATGAACGCCGAATATATTTATATAACGTTTATACCGTTTAACGTTATATAGCTACGTTAATTTTGGCAAGTGTAAAATGCCAGATACACAGGACACAGCAAACACAGCCCTCCAACCCAACAGGAAACAGGAAACAGGAAGTAGCATCAGCGTCTCAGCGTCACAGCATTCATCATTCTATATTCTAAACCTTGTCTGTGTCTGCGTTTGGGTTCGTTCCTGTTCGACATAACAATTACTCTTTGAAAAAGGATGTCATGTTCAACTTTCCACTGTGTAGAGGTCAGGTCAGCTTCTGTTCATTTAATAATAAATACTAATAAATTTGAGATGTCAATTTAGCTAAATATATGCAACATTGTATCTGCATTTTTTTGTTTTAGTCATCATCATTAACATGTTATGGAATTAGAATGGACAGATTAAAAATTAATCATAATAAAAAGCAAAGGGAAACTGAAAGGCAAGTTCTTTTACTGTTTTAATGGCTCATCATGAGCATAACTCAAACACAACATCTGAAACAATGCATTCAGCAGCAGTCTATTCACTTCGATTTTATCCTGTTTTTAAATGTCATCGTTTCAACAATAAAGAAAGCAGTATAAAATTAGCAGAGCAGTTATTGTGATGCCTCAAACCGTAGGCTAAGGTCAGGTAATAGCAAATTACTGCAGAATTGTGTTCAGTAAGCTGAAGGTTAGCTAACGTTGACTTACCTCCAAATGCTTTTTAAGATTCGAAGTCTAGTCCTTTGATGCCGACAGTATCTTTATTCCTGGAAGACACAAGGTACACTGGACCGAAATATTTTTCCCATGGTCTTCTTGGTCTTGTTTAAACTGGAAATGGTGTCGATAACGCCACGAACTTAAAGCTTGTCGCTGTCAATGTTTCTCTGAGTGTGGGCGTGCGCTTTTTTTTTCACTCTGTTTTTTTGGTTTTGTGCAGCGGCGGTAGTTTTCGTGAGCTGTGTGATGATAATCATGTTGGCGTGAGAATTTCATGCTGTAGCTTTAGTAATGAATATCATTAATTCATGTTTGTAAGGAAAACTTTCCACCAAGAATTCCAATAAGTATTCCAATATATATTCACTTCAGGTTTATTAAAGTAACTGTATTCAGATTACTCGTTTTTGAAATATAACGTAAGCTGAATACAGTTACTTGATTTTTGTATTCTGATTATGTAATGCCGTTACATGTATTCCGTTACAACCCAACCCTGACTATAGGATGAAGGTGGCTTTGTATTGACTGGCATTTTTGTTTTGGGTTACTTACTAGCACAAGATATCTTTTCAAGGTCACCATTGATCTGCTCCTCTCATGTTGTGAATCGTGGTGATACCAAACATCAACAGGGCCTGGGGAAGTCATCTTGGTTTATACAGAGATGTTGGTTGAGCTACATTTACAGTACATTACATTTACATTTTAGGCATTTAGTTTTCAAACTACCGACCTGTCTCTCTCCTCCCATTCCTTTCCAAAATGTTAGAGCGGGCTGTCTATAACCAACTCTTACAGAACAACCTGCTTGATCCCAACCAATCGGGGTTCAGAGCAGGCCACTCCACAGAGACTGCTCTCCTTGCTGTCACTGAGGCTCTTCATGGGGCTAAGTCCCAATCCCTTAGCTCCACCCTCCTCCTCCTCGACCTGTCGGCGGCATTCGACACCGTGGACCACCGGATCCTGATCTCATCTCTCGTCGAGATGGGAATCTCTGGATCTGCGTTGACATGGTTCAAATCCTACCTGGCTGACCGGTCCTACCAGGTGGCCTGGAGAGGATCCCTCTCCTCTCCCCACACCCTCTCTACCGGAGTCGCGCAGGGCTCGGTGCTAGGCCCCATCCTATTTTCTCTGTACACCAAGTTTTTGGGGGGTTTTGAGTCCCTTGTGGAAGATAGCCAGTGATTCTGCGGTCCTGACCAAGTTCCACAACTAGGGGGGCAGGACAGAGAAGAGGTGAGACCGCAAGGAGCGGCTGCCAGGCGCCCGCAGGGAAGGGATAGTCAGTTTGCCTGAGGAGGCAGAGCGGATGGGTCTGGCTGGGTTGTAGGGTGTGATGAGTGACTGGAGGTAGGAGGGAGCAGTTCCTCTAGCAGCTTGATAAACCAGCACCAGTGATTTCAGTTTGATATTTTCTGCAATAGAGAGCCAGTGAAGAGAGGTGAGTAGAGGGGTGACATGTGTGAACTTAGGTTGGTTGAACACCAGACGTGTGGCAGCATTCTAGACCAGTTGTAGTGGCTGGAAGGCCTGCCAGCAAGGAATTGCAGTAGTCCAGGTGTGAGATCACCAGGGCCTGGACCAGGAGTTATGTGACGTCTTGGGTGAGGAACGGTCGGATGCTCACAATGTTATGGAGGGAGAATTGGCAGGTCCGGGTGATTGCTGGAATATGGCCTGAGAAGCTCAGCTGGTTGTCCAGGGTCACTCCAAGGCTCCTGGCAGACTGAGACAGAGCCCTCCCAGCCCTTCACTGGGAGGAAGAGTCTTCCCCAGGTTCAGCTTCAGGTGGTGTATGGACATCCAAGCAGAGATGTCTGCCAGACATGCAAAGATACGTGCCAGGACCTGGGTCTCAGAAGGAGAGAAGGAGAGAAAGAGTTGGTTGTCATCAGCATAACAGAGATATGAAAAACCATGAGCAGAGATGACTGAATCAAGTGATTTGGTGTAAAGGGAGAATAGGAGGGGGCCAAGTACCAAGCCCTGCGGGATTCCAGTACAGAGGGTGTGGGGAGAAAGGGATCCTCTCAAGGCCACCTGTTAGGACCGGTCAGCCAGGTATGATTTTAACCATGCTAATGCAGATCCAGAGATTCCCATCTTGGCGAGAGATGAGAGCAGAATTTGGTGGTCCACAGTGTCAAATGCAGCTGACAGGTCGAGGAGGAGGAGGACGGAGCTGATGGATTGAGATTTTGTCACTTGTAGAGCCTCGGTGATCATGAGGAGAGCAGTTTCTGTGGAGTGGCCTGCCTTGAACCCAGATTGGTTGGGATCAAGCAAGTCCTTCTGTGGGAGATAGGCAGACAGTTAGTTATATAGAGCCCTCTCTAATGTTTTGGAAGGAATGAGAGGAGAGAGACAGGTTGGTAATTAGAAATGTAGATGATTTAGAGAGGGTTTTTTGAGGAGAGGGATGATATGGACTCTTTTGAGGGGAGAAGGGACAGAGCCAGAGGAAAGAGAGGAGTTAATAACATTGAAGACAAAGGGGAGAGTGTCCATAGCGATAGACTGGAAAAGGGGGGAAGGAATGGGATCGAGAGGGCAGGTGGGAGTGAACAAGTTGTGACATGTCAGAGTCAGGGAGGGGTGAGAAGGAAGACAGATGGGTGAGAGGTTTGGGTTGTGAGATGGGTGAGGGAGGGTTAGGTGCGGGAGGGGATGGGGAGAAGGAGTTGCGAAAGAAGGATGCAAAGTCATCCGTGGTTAGAGAGGAGGGGGGTTGGGGAGGAGGAGGGGTGAGGAGAGAGGAAAATGTACAGTACGTTTGCGAGGGTTACCAGCAGAAAGTTTTGGAGAAGAAAAATGCAGATTTAGCAGAGGAGAGATTAGAGGAAAGGGTATCCAGCAGAGTGTGGAAGTCAGACAGGGCACTCAGGGATTTGGATTTTCTCCATTTCCTTTCTGCCGCTCGCAGTTTGAGTCAGCCCGAATGCAGTCAGTTAGCCAGGGGGTGGGGGTTCGGAGATGAGCAGGTTTAGTGGAGATAAAACAGAGTGAATCAAAGGAGGAGGAGAGAGAGGACAGTAGGGTGTATGAGGCTTCCTCAGCAGGTAGCTGAGAGAAGGTATTAACCCCCTGAGGTCGACGGGAGCGGTGACGCTCCCAGCAGCAATAAAAGTATATTACTATTTCTAACTTCGCGATACTTTATCATACACACGCGACAAAAACATTGACAGAAACCTTAGAATCGCGACTTTCCGATTTGAGCACTGGCAAATCAAATGGGATTTTTTAAATTAGGTTAATTAGACCAAAAGTAAACCTTGCTTTTTACTCTGTTTTTTACCTTTTAGTAACGTCCCCCTTCTATTGACATGGTAACTAGGTGCTAGTTTCGGGGAGGTGCGTGGGGAGGGGCGTGGGGCCATGTGTGAAAACGCTGGCGTAAACAACACAAACTGTCCCGACAATTTGAAGCAAGATTTTATACAGACATACAATTTTATTCAAGATGGAAAGATTTTCTGCACTGCAGTGTTTGAGAGCATTGATGGAAAGCGACGAGGACAACAACTCGTCATGTCCTGATACTGAAGAGGATTCAAATGAAGAGAGACAGCATTTTAAATTTAGAATTTAAAAATCGTATGTAGCATCTTGTACATTTTACATTTACATTTTAAGCATTTAGCAGACGATCTTATCCAGAGCGACTTACAAGATGTAAGTGTTTACAGATTGTCTGTGTTTACGCTTGCAATCTGCCAGCAACAGTCTATGCTGATATTTATTTTATTTCGCTTGTTTTCAAATACTCGTGAAAATATATGAATTCCGCGTCTTGTGACGCTAAACATATTCTAACATCAACCTCTTCCTGAAGAGCCAAAATGGCTTCTGCCACAAGAAGCGCTTGTCGTGAAAGGAGAAATGGTAACTCAAATATTGCTTAGCCATTAAAAATCTAAATTGTGAGTTGTTGTTTTAACTCTAAAGAGGCATGAAATCACAAAAAAAGTTTAATTGGAAGACCCTTTTTTTCCTTGGGTCTCAGGAGGATATTATGTGCATTATTGTTAGGCTGTATGACTTGTAATATGTGGCATTCCTACTGTAGTTTGTGTTCTGTTTTAAATAAATCTTCCAAAATGAAAAAAGCATTTTTTTTTCTGTCTTCTGCATGGTTCACTGACTTGCTTACTCTGATGGCCTTTGAGAGAGAGATGGCCCATCTGACAGATCTTAGAGGTGTGGACAATGAATAATGAATATTCAGGTATTTAGCATTTAGCCCTCCCACAGCCTGAAATAAATGTGACCAGTTCTGATAAAAACAGGTTTTTAGCTATTTAGATCTCAGATGTGCTAAACTATTTTCACACCCTTACATAACCAAGACCTTGATGAACAAACGCACATTGGCAAAACAATTCGTCACTATAGTTTAGTGTGTGCTTTCACAACTTTTGTGACAGCAGAAAAATTTACTATTTTTAACTTGTGTGTTTGTAGATCTATTTACAAGCTGCATATGATACTGACCAAACTATTGATGGCATACAAATGTAGCTGTGATTGTCCTTCAAATAAAAATATCAAACACTTTGGAGTAAGTGTGTGTTAAGTTGATGAAATTGAGATAAATATCAGACCATGCCAAAATCAAAAACCATCTCAAAGCTTAGCACGGACCTCAGAGGGTTAATAGAGGGAAGGGATGACAGGACAGTAGCTGCAGGGCAGAGGGGGTGAGAGAGTGGAGGTTGTGATGGACAGAAACAGTGGGGGGAGGTGAAGAGGGTTTAGGTGAAGAGGGGAGGGGGAGGGAAAAAGACACAGAAAGCAGTGGTTAGACACATAAGAGGAGGTACTACAATGTTGGGTGAGGTGCAGGTCCTGGAGAAGACAAGGTCCATTTGGTTGTTGGCCTTGTGGGTGGATGGGGATTCAGGCATGGTGAAGTCAAAGGATTGAAGCAGGGGGAGAATTGCAGAGGACTGAGGGGTGTCCAACAGCAAGTTGAAGTCACCGAGGAATAAGACAGGAGTGCCATCCTCAGGGAAGGAGTTGAGTAGGGCATCCATCTCATGTAGGAAACTCCCCAGTGGACCTGGTGGGTGATAGAGAACAATGATGTGCACTTTGAATGGAACAATGACAGTGACAGCATGAAATTCAAAGGAGGAAGGTGAGAAGTGAGGAAGAGGAACAATACCAAATCTCCACAGGGGAGAGGTCAGTATATCTGTCCCTCCACCTCTACCTGTTGGTCGTGGAGTATGGGAGAAGGTGCAGGCAGCGAGAGGGACAGCTGGGGGCAGGGGCAGCTGATATTTGGAGGGACATAATATGCAATACAACACAATACAATTCAATACAACTTTATTAATCCCTGAGGGGCAATTTGATTTTGGGCTTAAGAACAGACAAGAAACAGACACAAACAGATACAATAGAGCTATGTTAGGGCTGGATGTGCAGGTGCAATCAATTAAAAAATAATAATAGTAAGTAAGGGAAATGAGCAATTAGTCCACATGCAAGGTAGGCATTTCACATGCCAAGCTCCAGATAGAGCTAGAGCATAGGATCGTCTTTTAGTGACTTGTTGACTCTGTAAATGGTCTTGGGTATGAATGATGCTCTGCATCGATTTGCAGAGCACCTGGGGAGGTGCAGACGGTGCCCGAGACGGAGCATTTGAAAAATGGGGTGAAAGGACATGGGTATTGTCCCCCAGGATGTTGTGGGCTTTCCTCCTAAGGAAGACTAATATGCTCAGGCAAAGGAAATTGCTACTAGGTGACAAGACCAATCATACCATGGTTTCATTTACATTTTACATTTTAAGCATTTAGCAGACGCTCTTATCCAGAGCGACTTACAAGATGTGCATCAATACATGGTAGGAACAATCACAGTTAGCGCACGAGATCAGTGCAGGAATACAGCAATAGACATCATTGCAGGCATCTGCGTACCATACCTGTAACACCGGGAAGGAAAAGGTATTTTACAATGTTTACAAAATGTACAATTTTTTTTTTTTTTTTTTTTTTTTTTTTAAATAAAGAGTATAGTGTTGAACAAGTAGACAGTGGTGAAGACAATTTAGCTAGATGGACAGAGATCAGGGGTAGTGGAGTCTGAAGAGGTGGGTTTTGAGTCTCTTGCGGAAGATTGGAAGTGATTCCGCAGTCCTGACCAATTGCGGAAGGTCGTTCCACCAACGAGGACCAGGACAGAGAAGAGGCGAGACCGCGAGGAGCGGCTGCCAGGCGCCCGGAGGGATGGGGCAGTCAGTCTGCCAGCGGAGGCTGAGCGGAGAGGTCTGGACGGGGTGTAGGGCGTGATGAGTGACTGGAGGTACGGGGGAGCAGTACCTCTGGCCGCTTGAAAAGCAAGCACCAGTGACTTGAATCTGATGCGTGCTGCGATGGGGAGCCAGTGCAGAGAGGAGAGTAGAGGGGTGACGTGGGTGAACTTCGGCTGGTTGAACACCAAGCGAGCAGCAGCGTTCTGGACTAGTTGCAGTGGCTTGATGGCACAGGCCGGAAGGCCTGCCAGCAAGGAGTTGCAGTAGTCCAGACGTGAGATCACCAGGGCCTGGACCAGGAGTTGAGTGGCCTCTGGGTGAGGAACGGTCGGATCCTCCGGATGTTGTGGAGGAGAAACGGCAGGTCCGAGTGATCGCTGCAATATGGCTCGAGAAGCACAGCTGGTTGTCCAGGGTTACCCCAAGACTCCTGGCAGACTGGGACGGAGACACTATGGAGCCTTCCACGGTGATTGACGCATCAATCATCGGGGAGCCCTTCGCTGGGAGGAAGAGCAGCTCTGTCTTCCCCAGGTTCAGCTTCAGGTGGTGGGTGGACATCCATGCGGAGATGTCAGCCAGGCATGCAGAGATCCGTGCCGGGACCTGGGTATCAGATGGAGGGAAGGAGAGAAACAGTTGAGTGTCATCAGCATAACAGTGATAGGAAAAACCATGAGCAGAAATAACAGAACCAAGTGACTTGGTGTACAGAGAAAATAGGACAGGGCCTAGCACCGAGCCCTGCGGGACACCGGTAGAGAGGGTGCGGGGAGAGGAGAGGGATCCTCTCCAGGCCACCTGGTAGGACCAGTCAGCCAGGTAGGACTCAAACCATGTCAACACAGATCCAGAGATTCCCATCTCGACGAGAGATGAGAGCAGGATCCGGTGGTCCACGGTGTCGAATGCCACCGACAGGTCGAGGAGAAGGAGGACGGAGCTAAGGGATCGGGACTTAGCGACGTGAAGAGCCTCTGTGACCGCAAGGAGAGCAGTTTCTGTGGAGTGGCCTGCTCTGAACCCAGATTGGTTAGGATCAAGCAGGTCGTTCTGTGAGAGATGAGCAGACAGTTGATTATAGACAGCCCGCTCTAACGTTTTGGAGAGGAATGGGAGGAGAGAGACAGGTCGGTAGTTAGAGATGACAGCAGGATTCAGAGAGGGTTTTTGAGGAGGGGGACAACCTGAGCGCATTTGAGGGAGGAGGGGACAGAGCCAGAGGAAAGAGAGGAGTTAATGACATTAGAGACAAAGGGGAGGATGTCCATAGCAATGGACTGGAAGAGGGGGGAAGGGATGGGATCAAGAGGGCAGGTGGTGGGACGGTGGGAGAGGACAAGTTGAAGGATGTCAGAGTCAGGGAGGGGTGAGAAGGAGGACAGAGGAGTGGGAGGTTTAGGTAGCGGGATGGGAGAGGGAGAGGTTGGGGGGAAGGAGTTGCGAATGACCTCAACCTTCTCGTGAAAGAAGGATGAGAAGTCATCGGCGGTTATAGAGGAGGGGGGTGGGGGAGGAGGAGGGGTGAGGAGAGTAATCAGGTTTCAGGTTTCAATGATGCCATCAGGCTTGTTTATGAAAATTTAGGTTAGACTGGGGCACATTCTGTTTGCCTGCGCAGGATGGCCAAATGCACCTCCCGACATACCTTATGGATAAAAGCTTCTCATATCATCCTTCTCTAATTTTACCATGGGGGCACTGTCACTGAAAAGCCATGTCTTCTATTCAAGAATGTTCTTTCATAGTTTCTAAAAAGGTATCTCATTGATGTACACTACCGTTCAAAAGTTTGGGGTCACCTTCCATCTGGACTATGGCTAATCGGGCACTCCTTCATTCTTCAGCAAGATAACGACCCGAAACACACCTTGAAGTTGTGCAAGAACTATCTGGTGAAGGAGGAATGTGAACAACAACTCAAACTAAAGACCTGGCCTGCCCAGTGTCCAGACCTCAATCCCATAGAACTTGTACGGGACAAACTGGAAAGGAAGAGTCAAAGCAAAGCAACCCACAAGTTTCTCTGGGAATTGCTGCAGAAATTGCTGGGAAAACATGTCTGGTGATTTCCTGCTAAAACTTATTAACCGAATGGCCACTGTTTGTGAGGCTATTCTCACGCCAAAGGGTGACTATTTTGAGGAATCCAAGATTCAATGTTCAATATAATTTCCTTGAACATTTCTTTGATGTTCATTTTGTTCATTGTTACATGTGTTTTTTTTGTCATTTTAAAGTATTTACAGAAATGTATACGGTGTAAAGCATTGTCAATTATGAGATAAACCTAGTTTCCAGCAGGTGACCCCAAACTTTTGAACAGTAGTGTATTTGAAAACATATTTGAGACTTTTTGGTTCATATGGACACATTTTATTGATTTATACAGTGTACAAGCAAACCCATCACTATGAAG
The DNA here is from genome assembly GCA_029706075.1 of Aldrovandia affinis. Taxonomy (NCBI): domain Eukaryota; kingdom Metazoa; phylum Chordata; class Actinopteri; order Notacanthiformes; family Halosauridae; genus Aldrovandia; species Aldrovandia affinis. Next base: position 66,560 of record JAINUG010000040.1, read on the forward strand.
GTAAAGCTTTCGTTGTTTTGTTTGTTCTGGAAACACAAATATAATTGTCATATCAAACCAGATTCGATTTTTTTCTTATGGCACCTGCTGCCCTTTGATATAAAGTTAGACTTCTCTTTATAATGTGATGTCAAGGAATCATTTGATTATAACAAGTAAAGACTGTTATCTGGGTGTACAGTATGCATTTATTACAATTCATCTACAGTAAAATATGTCTCTGAATACATTGTTTTGTTACCCAAAAAAGAGATCCAATTCTGATGGTGAATGGCACCATTGAAAGATGTGAACACAAAGGTGGAGATAAGCAGAACTAGAGTAATTCAAGTAATTTATTAAAGTTTCTCATGTCATTCTTATATACTTTCATAATATTAATCTGTAGCCTCCTTTAGCTAATGAAATTACCTAGATTGCTAGGTATTTGTAAAACTGTAAAAGTTTCCTGCAGTAGCATGACTAGACAGCTAATATTTTTATTTTGAATTTTAAAAGAATTTCAATGCCTAGTTGAATTGCAGCACTGTATAACATTATGAAAATGAATCATAAAAGAGTCAGTCCTTTACTGTGATCATCATTCAAATGATGCAAGACTACAATTTTTGGCATTTAATATATGTGATTCAAAACCCTACAGGGTGTGTCGACACCAAGATGGCAAAATGAAGCTGAATTACAGAAAAAAAGAAAACTTGACTCAACTCCCCTTTTTCTCCTTTATCTCAGCTTCCTCTGCACATTTATGAACTAGATTATTGGAGCAATAATCATCCCATGCAACAATTGACTCCTTGCAACACCCTCCCACCTGTCCCCCAGAAAGTGCTTAGCAGTAGAGAAACACATCCTCATTCCATTTTAATGCATTTTATCAACAGTTGTCTGAGGTTTGGTTGACAGCTTCTATTTCAGTATTTGCCCTTTAGTAAATTATTTCTTAGGCCTGAAATGTTGGTATTTACTATCTGAAAGCAGCAGCAAGAGGGACATGAAATAGGCAGGTATTACCATGGCACCACCTAGTCTCTATCAGTTTCCTGTGGGGGCATTTGTGCCTTGTTTGGAAATTGAGTTTGTACTGGCGCACTATGGCTGCAGTCGCGTTCACCCAGGTGGGTGCTGCACATTGGTGGTGGTTGAGGCGAGTTGCCGCTATCATTGTAAAGCACTTTGGGTTCCTTGAAAGGCGTTATATAAATCCAATGTTAAATCAATTCAATCAATCAAAATCATAAAAAGTTAATCGGTCATGTTAATCATTCGACTACAATTGATCTCATTGGTAGAGTAAAAGTAAAATTAAAAATTAAAAAAAGAATTGCTCTGTCATACACTGAAATCTATCTTCCCTTCTTAGTGCCAATGAGGAAACCCATGGGGCAAAGCTTTCTGAAAAGTGTTCAATAAGATGATAAATATTTGCTCCTGCAAATGCTCACCAATAACATTGACAGCTAAAAACTGCTTTGTTTGCCTTCAGCTGCTTCTAACTTGATTGACCTGAAGGGATAGAAACTATCTCAATAGGTATGATTGGCAAGGCAGACCTTTTCAGAAGGAAATAAAATTGCAGTTGAGTTTACTGGACAAACACAAGGGCCTACATGGCCAGAATCATGGTATCTTCCAAGAAAAATAAACTTTGTTTTTGTTAGTTGCTCAACATTATCAGTTTGGTGCCTGTTGAAATTACAATTCCCACTGGGACCCCATATACTGAAAAATGTATGCATTCACTACTGTAAGTTGCTTTGTATAAAAGTACCTGCTAAATGACATATATGATATTATTATATTACAAAAAATGTTGTGCAAGAGCAATGAAGCAAAAATATTTAACACCTATGTAATTTTGTTATTGAAATTGATGGGCAATGTGTATTATGTTTCAGCTGAATCTGAGCTTCACTAAGCTTGCTAGAAGGATGGATCAAAGATTCACAAGAGCTCAAATAAAGATAAAAATAATACCTTAAATCTAGGTATTCTTAAATCTAGGTATCCTTAAAAATACCTAGATTAGGTCACGGTGACTGCATGTGTGCTATGTATTGTTGCTCATCAACACAGACTTTTCTTTGTTTTGTAATAAGTGCATACAATAACGTGACGAGCGGCAATATGATTTGTTTTTTATATGCAATATATATTAATATAGAATATGTGCAGTATGATATATTTTAAAACTGTTTATATCATACTTTTTCTTTTTCTTTCAAATTAGTACCCTCAATCATATTTGTAGACCTGTCCCCTTGTTACAACGTCCCCTGTCAATTTGGGAGATTAGCATGCATCTCCTCTAAAGCATTCACAATGCATTCCACCAGCTGAGCTGTGGAGTTGCTGTGTCAGAGGAATACCCATTATCCAAGTGTATAAAATATCTAACATTTAAGTTACCAACAGCACCAATATTTAGCAAAATATTATTAACTCAACAGTTTTAGTTGTTTTATTTATTTAATATGTTTCATAGATCTCTTATGTTATATGAAGTGTGTATACTATACCATATTTCTTACTGGAAATGTTCTGTAGACGTTCATGAACCATTCTGTCAACTCATGCTGACACACCATTGATTATTTTCTTATTGAAAATGTGGTCCTCCTTTATATCAATTAAGAAAGTAATAGAGAAATTTAAAGATTTCATTTCTCCTTGGTCAATTAAGATCATTCCACTATTTGACAGGACTCATCGACAAGTATACCTGAATGTTGAAAACACACACAATAAATACACAAACACAGGTGAATCGTAGAGCTGTTCCAGTATGCAAAGTGGTTTGCCTTAGGCCTCTGACTGGTCTATTGGGATGTAGATGTAAAATCCCCTTTACATGGTTGTCCTGGACCTGAGAATAAGCAGGTCACCAGCATTTACTCAAACACACATTAATATCATACACACGCGGCAAAAACATTGACAGAAACCTTAGAATCGCGACTTTCCGATTTGAGCACTGGCAAATCAAATGGGATTTTTAAAATTAGCTTAATTAGACCAAAAGTAAACCTTGCTTTTTACTCTGTTTTTTACCTTTTAGTAACGTCCCCCTTCTATTGACATGTTAACGAGGTGCTAATTTCGGGAGGTGTCGGGCCATATGTGAAAACGCCGCATAAACAACACAAACTGAAGAGGACAGTCTATGCTGATATTTATTTTATTTCGCTTGTTTTCAAATACTCGTGAAAATATATATAAATTCCGCGTCTTGTGACTACATATTCCGCATGTCGCAATGTAACAAATTGCAATAGGCACAGAAAATACTTTTCAAACAGCCTAAAATGTTATAAAATATATCGTATGTCTGTGTTTACGCTTGCAATCTGCCAGCAACAGTATATTCACGAGTATATTTTCAAATACTCGTGAAAAATATGAATTCCGCCTTGTGACTACATATTCCGCATGTCGCAATGTAACAAATTGCAATAGGCACACAAAATACTTTTCAAACAGCGTAAAATGTTATAAAATATATCGTATGTCTGTGTTTACGCTTGCAATCTGCCAGCAACAGTCTATGCTATTGATTTTATTTCGCTTTGTTTTTTTTTTTTTTACATCTTGTCTGTGTTTACGCTTGCAATCTGCCAGCAACAGTCTATGCTGATATTAATTTTATTTCGCTTGTTTTCAAATACTCGTGAAAATATAGCCTATGAATATCGCGTGTTGTGACGCCAAACATTCCGCGTGTTGCAACGTAACAAAGAGCCAAAATGAATATTCAGGTATTTAGCATTTAGCCCTCCCACAGCCTGAAATAAATGTGACCAGTTCTGATAAAAACAGGTTTTTAGCTATTTAGATCTCAGATGTGCTAAACTATTTTCACACCCTTACATAACCAAGACCTTGGTGAACAAACGCACATTGGCAAAACAATTAGTCACTATAGTTTAGTGTGTGCTTTCACATCTTTTGTGACAGCAGAAAAATTTACTATTTTTAACTTGTGTGTTTGTAGATCTATTTACAAGCTGCATATGATACTGACCAAACTATTGATGGCATACAAATGTAGCTGTGATTGTCCTTCAAATAAAAATATCAAACACTTTGGAGTAAGTGTGTGTTAAATTGATGAAATTGAGATAAATATCAGACCATGCCAAAATCTAAAAACATTTAAAAGCTTAGCACGGACCTCAGGGGGTTAAAAACCACCCTTCAACCTGCTACGTGACTTTCACTGAATGGATTATGTACTGCTTGGCTGTTAAGTACATAAAGTCATAAAGTCTAATCAAATTTGGTTTGTTTGAAGTATATTACAATAGTAAAAAAACAATCAACCTCATGATTATGTAAACAGCATTGCCAAAGATCAGTAGGAAAAAGAGTCCTTCTTCCTCTATGGCCCTACGTTAATTTTAAACCCAGAATTTCCCCCATAATTATGACACTTAAAATTATACTGGTACAATAATTAACCAAACTTGACTGGAAATACCACTCCCCAAAAATATATTTCACTGTGTACCTACACAAGCACACAATACAATTAATCCAACTAGGCAGTAAAAGCATAATTTCATTGAGTTGGCACAAGATGGCGATGATTACATTTAACAAGTTTGACAGTGTGGTCGGGGACAGGCAAAGTTTGTTCCAGGCTTCAGTTGTGTCAGAGGCAGGCAAGGCGTAGTCAATGGGCAGGCGGAGGTCGATAACGGGAAATCAGTCCAGGGAACACAGAGAGGAGCGGGACTGGAACCACAAGGAGCACGGACAGGTGGGTCGGGGACACAGACGAGAACAAGAGCACGATGAACAAGAGCACGATGAACAAGAGCACGTTGAACAAGAGCACGATGAACAAGAGCACGATGAACAAGAGCACGATGAACAAGAGCACGATGAACAAGAGCACGATGAACAAGAGCACGATGAACAAGAGCACGATGAACAAGAGCACGATGAACAAGAGCACGATGAACAAGAGCACGATGAACAAGAGCACGATGAACAAGAGCACGATGAACAAGAGCACGATGAACAAGAGCACGGGTAAACAGAGAAACCACTGGATAGTTGTGTAGGCATAAGCAAAGCACAAGACAATCTGGCAACGGACATGGGAAAACGCACAGCTTATATACATTTAGACATAACGAGAAACAGTCAGGAATTAACATGATTGCAGCAGACTGCAATCAGACACATGAGGAATAAGTGAAAACGATAATACAATGACGAGACAATCTGGTAATGAACATGGGAAACAAACAGCTTAACTACATCAGACATAACGAGAAACAATCAGGAATTAACACGAATGCAGCTAACTGCAATCAGACACATGAGGAACAGGTGAAAACGATAATACAATGACAAGACTGGGAACAGGTAAGCGAAAGTAAAAACGCGGACCGGACAACCAGGAAAACATGGAATAAACTACAAACACCTAATTACGGGGAACACGAACACGAGACGTGACAAAGCAAGGCTATGGCCAGCTCTCCAAAAGCAGTCAGAAACATATTGGGTGCCTCATTTGCTAAACAGGGTACTTTAACTCAATTACATTAGTAATACAATATAAGAGCCTATATGAGCAGGTTACAGGACAGATGATGCAAATCTCAGAAGTAAACACTGTTTCTCCCTGCACTTATTCTGGAAAAGGGTATCCATTATTCAAATCCCCCACCTCTGGGGATAACCATGCTAATGGAGGATTGCCAGGCAGTCATGGCATCACTGCAGTTGCA